>JAPZDW010000025.1:14971571-14982546 GCA_029814725.1 Acanthurus nigricauda
TTATGTTTGGGGTTAGAAAAATAATTTATGTATGGGACTCTTAGCAAAAAATGTCTATTAATGGCTTGACTTTAACCTCAACTCTGCAAAAACAAATTATTTTAATTGTGTTTGGAAGGTCATTGTTCTTAATGCAAAATGCAGCACAATTCAAATGAACAAAGTAAAGTTCTTCACCTGCATGAAGTCCTGCCCCTGAATTGCACCACTTACATAGGTAATGGTGTTTGGCCATAAATAATATTATCATAAATTACTTTTTAAATCCACTTTACAAATGAGGCCACTGCAAGCATTTTCCATCACCCTGAGGTCATTTCATTTTCAGCATGAGCAAACTGTTCCTTATGCGAAGAATGTTTACAGATTCTGTCAGCGACGAGTAAATCGCTCTCCGGTGTAGTGCGAAGCATGAGGGGGGAATGTAAAACATGTTAAAGAGGGTGGATGGGTCTTGGATGCCGTGTATCAACAGATCCCTGAAATGTGTTTTGACAAAAGTGCAAGATGACAGAAAGACAGAAACGTGAATGTTACATGAAGTTGGACATGAGAAATGTCTGCAGGGTTTTATTTCAGGTCACTGGATAAAAGCGTGAAAATAAATTGATGATGAATTTGATATGAGGTAAGATACGTCTGCTTGACTACAGGTAGTTTCTCATAGGTCATAATTAATGTATTCATTAATAAATCAGTTGTATCTTTGTAGATCAGCAATGATTATTAACCATTACATTTTTTTTTATTTATCTGGTTGTAGTTAGCAACAGTCAAGTCATTAATAAGTACTGATAAAGTCAAGTAATGTTCTCTATCTAATAATCACCAAGTTTGCTGTTTTAGATGTTAGTGAGGCATTATTAAAATATAATAAACTTTCATTCTGAATTTGATATAAATAAATTAATTAGTAACTGGAGAAAGTGTTCCCTGCTTTCCTGTAAGACAACAAAACTTAAAAGTTTTGTGCTGTCATAAATGTCAGTAACTCATTAATGAACTTCTCAGTATAACACAAGTCTTCAGATGTAAATGTTTATAAGATGTCCTTTAGCACTTTCCCAGGGCGTCAAAGGTCAAACTTTACATTGGATGGGCCTCTGCATGATAAATAAAGACAAAAGGTGCAATGCTGGAGTGGTATAAACACTTATTACAACTTGGTAACGCAAAAGTTCTTTCTGTTTATTGCTGAATTAGCTATTAAGTGTTATTGAATGATTTATTGACCATTAATGAAGCCAGAATACATTATTGAGAAAACTCTCACATCTGTAGCTCTACATTAAGGCTAGAAGAAGGTCAAACAGCTCACTTGTCTCTCTATACCTAAATAATAATTACATTATAATAACTCTAAACAGCAGCTCTTCACTTACTATATGCTTTATTTAACTTTTACAAAAATCAAAGTGCAGAGAAGAGAAAAAAGAATTAGTTATGTTGGTTGTTTCCCTTTTCAAATTTTTTTGCGCTAAGCTAAGCTAAGCTAAGCTAAGCTAATTGCCTCCTAGTTTTAGTCATACATTTACTCTGGGACACAACAGCAGTGACTTATTGCGAGGGAGGGAAAAAGGACATTTCCCACCTTTTTTATTGTCACATAGTCCCTATCCACCTAGATATTTGTGTATGTCTACATTATACATTTGGGTGAAACAATGTACACAGGACACATTCAATCTTTCAATGATATAAAATCTGACATCCCTATGATCACATGTAGCTCTCTTGGCTGACTAAACGGTAAAATAGACATATACACAAGCTCTTCTTATATATAATAAATTGCAGCCTCGTATATCCCCTCAAGACCTTTCCTTGAATGGGGAGGTAGATGTTTATGCAGTTGCCATGGCAAGGGGTGTCCTTTAAGTGAGGGAGCAACGGAGGTGTCGCACGATCCACATCACCCTTTCAGAGAGTAATTAGACAGCCCCGGCCGTGTCGACCGCTGAAATACCATCCTCTCATCAGGGTGGGCGCATTCTGTTGGGAACAGGGATGCATACTGCAAAAAATAGACAGAGTTTATTTTATATGATTTGCCATTTCAACCCCCAAAAAACGAGGGAGATACTGATATCTTCTGCACATGATGAAAAGCAAATATTCCCACGCATGAACGCTCCTTCACACTGAAACAAATACACTTGAACTTTCAGTATTTTAAGGCCTCTGTATTATTGCTTGCATGTGAAGGTTTCCTTCGTTGCAAGGTATTGTATATCTGAAAACATAATATCTACTAAAATAGATGTTCTCATCGAAATGAGCATAAACATAAACTTGACTAAAACAAGGAAACTGGTTTGAATTCCTTTTGTTTCTAAAGATAGCAATGCCTGGGATGCATCAGTAAAAATTCACAAGGACGTTGTGTGGCCGTATTTAAGGAGGTTATGGGTCTAATTATCTATTAACTGGGTTATTACTCTCTTTTAACTCAGTCAGGCAGCACATATGTTCTATTATGTATGCAGGATACTTTGATTATGCTAATGAAAGACTTTTTTAAGCCTTTCCATTCATGAGTAATTTCCCATAAAACTTTTGATGCATCCTGGTTTATTGTTCATTTCATGGTAACAAACATACATATTTTTAGATACTCACACGGGAATAATTAAAAACATATAATGTATTCTGTAATGTTAATATCATGCTCAAGGCTGCTGTCGAAAGGAAAGGAAAATATGCACCTTTGACGTGTTTTTGTTAAAAGCTGGCCAATAAAATCAGAGGTTGTCACACTCAGAAATAGTATGTATAGGAGATCTGGTGCTCTGTCTGGCCACATCTCCGAACATTTGTCTTCATCTCCAGGATGGCTGCTGGCTCTGGCCACGCCGCCAGCTCCTCACTGCTTGTTTGATGATTAAATACTTTTTAGCCATGTTGTAAACTTCCTGTGTGGTTGCACCATCAGGTCTGTGTTCCACACCGTCGCTCCCCAAAGGCCTTGCAAGAACACCATTATTATCCCTGCAAATTAGCCCAGTTAACCCACACCTGCTCCAGCTCACTCTTTGTTAACCCCTCATTTTTCACTGTGTCTGGACGTTGGACCAAAGGATTGTGGAAGCCGGTAGCCCCTCCCCACCGTCCCCATCCACCCCTGTCCCGGCAGATCCTAACCCCTGTGAATATTAAACAGCACAGACTGCAGGAATGCCTCTGCTAAATTGGCAGCAGATGTTGTTGAGGGGATTTGGTTGTGAGGTGTTTTGTCTGCAAACTGAGCTGTAAGACACTGCAGGCCTGACATGTCCTCTGGCGAGCCTCTAAGGTGAAACGACACAGGGGCAATATGGCCCCTGTAGTACCCTACTGAGGCTCACTGGTGGTTGAACACTCAACCATCCATTTAATGGACACTCATGAAGAAAGGTTTCAGGAGAGATGCTGAACAAAGAGCCTACTTCAGAGAGCAAGTGCAACAAAGATTAGGAGTATTTGTGCTGTTCTCCCCTTTGAAAATCATGTAGTAGAGAATTCCAAGATTTAATTGGGGGATAACCTTCTTAATGCCACAATGTAATGTTAGTTTGGTCCATATGTTGTTGACACTGAAAGATTTTTGTCAAACAACAGACTGTTTCTGGTTCAAAATGTGGAAATCATGTCAATAGACAAGCAGATTACATTTTAATGTATGTTAAAACAAAATTTGAAAAACCTCCATGTGAGCCTGGAATGGAAAATGTTGCTTACCTCGCGGTCCAGTCAGTTTGAGAGGAAGCAGGCCTGAGATGTCTGGGTGTCTGGGAAAAAGATGAATGACTGGTGTGCAAAGAAAATGATTTCGTTTTTTGTTCCAAATTCTAAACCAGCCTTTGCTCGAGGCTACAACTGTCGACATAAACTGTGACACATGTGATTTCTTACTCCCAGCCCAAATTATGATAGTTTGGACTACTGGTCCTCTGGCTCCAAGTCCTCAGAGGCTCAGGAAGAGGAATTGGTTATGGGCTGAAATTAGTCAATGAATGTTGAGAGGAACACATTTTTACATTGAGTTCACATGCAGAGCATTTTCAATGAATGTCATTTCATTACAAAATATGACCTGGTTGTTGATTTTAAGCTGTACTGGTCAATGATTTTATATACTTTTTATGCATACATTCTACTTATTGTACCAATGCATCAAATGATGTGTGATGTTGCTCCTAGTGAAAGCCAGAGAAAAGCTCTGTTGCACATTTAAGACCTTCCAGTTATTGTTTTGCTTTTATGGCCAAGCTGTTTTCAGAAAAGCACTTAGATAAACCCACTGTATGTTACCTGCTCACCAGACCGCAGACAGACTAAGTTAGTGCCTTGCTGGTAAACATAGTGGAGCATTTAACTGTTGAAGAGCCGCACATGTTCCTCAGGGGTTGGTGAGAACTAAAACAAAGCAAAAAGACAGTGAATACTGAACTTAACATTTTGTCAGGTGCTCATATACACAATAAAAATTATGTTATGTGTCTTCTGAATGTGTGAAAAGTCACCGTATAGAAATTGCTCCAACACAGTGAGAGGTTGCTGGTGGTGCAGTTGATGTTATTTTTGCATCAGCAGCAGTAATGCCTGTAATATTTCAACAATAGCTGACAATATGTCAGTTGTTTGTTTACAGCCAAACAACTGCTTTAGATAATAAATAATATTAATGTTTTGAAAAAATTCTCAAATTATAGTACTTTACGTCAGATCCAAGGACATATTGGTGGTCTGCAAATACACTTATGTGTACTTCACTCTCTTAAACTCTTCAAGAGATACATTATACAGTATAATTCAATCGAATGCCTTCTTATAGCATCTTTATATGCAGTCACTGTATCAAAGACTGTCATCTATAAAACAGAAATCCCAGCAAAAGCATCAGTTTATGTGGGAGGATCTCTCAGAGCAACTATGTGATATGACTTTTTTCTAACTGATAAGCAACCATTACAACCAAGCATGTGGGATAAGTGCAGGGAGCAGCCCATTTACTCACAAGGTGAAGCTTAACATGGGAACTAAATTCAAGGGTGGCCAAGATCCACGCAGGCCATCTGCCAAGAATCCAATACAGTAAATGGTCGAATCCGTGTAAGCCCTAAGCTGACACACTGTCAAAGCATTTGTGCCAGACTCAGCAGAGCCTTACTATCATTTCAGTACATCTTTAACTTTCAAGCATATATACATCCACACCTTCTCTCTTCACTCTATTGCTTTCTCCGCTTCAAATGATGATTTCACCCTCTTTATCCTCTGATCTAAAGATGGGATCAGAGGAACCAAAATACATAAAAAAAGACTATTTCTGAATCTCTGGATCTATGCGTTCACTGCAAGAAGAGGTCCATCGTCTTTCAAGGGTGTTTCACATGATGCCGTTCAGTCTAATAAGTTATAGCTTGAGGCTATACTGCACAATCAGAGGGATACTCTGCTGTGTGTGCACCAATAGCACAGTCACACAATGGGCTGCAGAGCAGAGTGGGGGCTTGTCCATCTATCCATGGTTGGTAATATCCTTACTTCACTAGTGAGAGAGCACTGAGGAGGGCTGTGCTGGCTGAGCAGACTGACAATGGGGCATCAGCAGTGTTAGACTTAATAATAATACATTTCATTGCCCTTAAGTGCTTTTTAGCTTTGAGTGCTTTTCAAGATAAGACTCTTTATATAGCAAAAAAAAAAAAAAGAACATCTGTACAAGTAGCCAACATAAGCATCTGGATGGAAATTAATCTGAAATATAAAAGTGGAGTATTGTAATTTTAGCTGAAAAGAAGTACAAAAGAGAAGGTGGACGTTACATTCAGTACATGTGCAGGTATGTAAATGAGAGAAGACAAAGACATATATGGAGGTAAACAGAAGCTCAGACTGTGTGCCCTGCAGAGCTCCTTGTGCATCCTTGAAGCTTGTATTTCTGGATTGTGTGACTCACTCTCATTCACAGCTGCCTTTTGCTATTAGGGGCTGGCGTTAATAATTAGGGGAGGAAAAACTAAAGTGGTTCAAGGACATGCAAAGGATTTTTAATGAGCTGTTTAGATTCCCCTTTTCTACCAACAACGGAGGAAGTGCTCAGGAGCCCTTGTAAACCGCAGCACTATCTTGTATCAGATCTATAGATCCCTGTGTAGAGATGCCTGGCTGCTGCTGAGCTTCCTGCCGCAGTGGCGTTTAATGGGATGGCAGCAGTAGATACTGTTAGTCTCAACAGCCTTCAAGCCTATCTGCAATAACAGTGAAGAAAAAGCTTCAAACTCTTGGGGTTCTGCATACAATAAATGGACATGAGGGAAAACAGTAAAAATGTTATGAGTTGAGGTTGTAATATTTCATTTTAATGTTGTTTTTTTGTTATATTCAATAATGTCTGACATTGAATGACAGCTTCATGGTTTATTTGTGTCAGTAATGGCATTGGCTTCTTCTTGATAAGTCTATTATTAATACACAAACCCTTTACGTTGAGACAATGCATTTTAAATGTGGCAGGCGCTGTCAAGGGCATTGAGCAGTGGCTGCATCATTTCATTTAGAGCACAGGCCAGTATTATGAGAATCAATTCCTCTACCACTCACATCAATGTGTAAGGATTTTTGGTTGGGATTTGGATTGCAAAATGCCTCTTTCACTGCTTTGATGATGCAAGATCAGACCACCATCTGTTAGGAAGAAGCAATAAAAAGGAATGCCTTTAATTTCACTCTCTGCTGGAATAATTAGGCCATTTATATTCTACACTCTCATGATTTAAGAGAGGAGCAAGGGGAAAAGTCGATATTGGGACTATACAGGCAGCAGCATTTCAGCCATCAGCTTGTCCAAGTCACTTTGCTGCTATGATTTATGTATGGCCTTGCAACACGGCTTCACCGGTTAGCACCACTGGAATATATCCTGCTCTCTGCCATTAATCCTTCCCCTGATAACCTCAACATGCAAGGAAACTCCATCTTAAATCACTCGCCGTCACCTGAACCCTCAACTGAGGTGCTATGAACATGCCTTCACCCCCCCCCTCCAAACCTTTAAAATACTTTACTTGATGGGGGGCGGGGGGTTTCTTGAGTGGAGTAGTAGGCTGACTTACTGACCTTGTCTGACAAGCTTAATATCTCTCCCTCACTAAGGATCTCCCATCTCTAACCTCTCACCCATCTCCCACTTTCTTTACACAGGTGACAATAAGCATTGCACACTGAGGGCAGACACACATAGAGAAGTATGGAAATTATCTGACTGATATCATTTTTGTAGACTTGGGCAAACCACTGTATTTATGAGGGAAAAGACAAATGAATCATTACAACTAGTATGGCCTCTTAATAAGTTTGTTATGTAAGGATCTGTACTCAAGCTCATGAAATTCCTTTTAGTCTTAGTCTCTTGCAGTTTATTTGATAAAAACTTTTTTGAAAATGAAGGCTTTAAATATTTCAATAGACTTTAAACCTGATTAAACTCTTACGTATGGTATACTAAATAATCTGATAGACCAAAACCTTGCATTTCTACTGTAAAAAGGAGGTCTCAAAATGCTCCTGACAAAAGGGCTGAGCAGAGAAAAATATGGGAGATCTTTATCTAAAAGTCACACAGCTACTTTTGTCCACAATTCAAGATCTTTTCTGATCTTTTTTTAGTACAAAAGTCCCACATCCATATTAACATGCTTGTGCGTTACCATTTTTCATATGTTTGACCTTCTCAAAGCTTAGCAGGGAACTCTATTACTCCCAGTTTGCCCTGTGGTTCTCCAGCCCCCCTTTCCTATTCCACCTATTTCCACCTCCGATGTCTCTTTCTTGGTCAGTTCTTGCCCAATGGCATGTGAGCAGTAATTTGTCATGTCCCTCTAAGCGTAACAGCGACGAGAATGCAGGGGCCCTGGGGCACCAGCCACAGTGCTACCTGAACCCCCAACACTTGCACTTACATAATGGCAGGCAGGTTCTGAGAAAGAGCAGGGGGATGGAATGAGCTATATACAGCCAGGGAATATAAGAGAGAAGAGCTTGCGGAGATCCTGCAACCAAAGGGAGAAGATCTGCATTAATCATGACAATACCTTTAGAAGACAACCTCCATTACATCAGTGGGAGAAGACATCCTTTTAGAGAGGAGAAGGCAGCAGTAAATGCCACTGAATATACTAGGATGATGTTGCTTGAGGGGTCTGGGAAGGAAGGGCTTTAGCTTCCTGTGCAGGCAGCCTGGCGTCCTTCCTTCCTGAAATCGCCCAAAGCACGCAGGACATTTAAGACTGCAGCTCAGCTCTTTGACAAGATCAGCTCCGTTGGGAGAGAGAAGCTTGAACTTTGCTCAGAAAATGTCAAATTTACTGGATCAGCAGGACAGCAAACGGGAACAACATGGGAAAAATTGTTTTAAAGGCATATTTAAAAAGTCACGAATGCCATGCTACATTGTTCACTTGGGAGTCATCCTTAATGGACCGAGTTGAAGAGAATCATTAATCAAGCAAATGCCAGTATTTCTTTTTGCAAAATGTCACAAGTGATTTGTCTTGGACAGGTTTACACATATTATGTTTGTTGAAACTGGACTCGGGCCCTGCTACACAACAAGATTGCATTGACAGCAACATCACAGCTATCACACGACACCTTGCATCTCTACTGTGAACAAACCGCCTTTGCAAGACGATGAGCACGAAAACCAATTACGCAAGGGAGGACATAAAAGAGGGAAAATGCAAATTGAATGATAAAAGCCCCTTGTGTGAGCAAAAGGGAGCGTGGCTGGTCCTGCTGTGCCTCAGAGCTATGCTGCAGAAAGGCTAGAGAGCTCTGCGAGGTGTTAAAATAAAGGGGACCACGCTTATAATAGCCTGCAATATCTTCACACATCACAGCCTCACACATCTGCACTCGCGGGGCGTATGTTTACTGGGTTTTTCTCTTCTCTCCTTCCATCTTTTTCTCCCCCTTTCATCCACTGCCTCTCTAATCTATTTATTTATTTATCTTACTCCCCGCATAACAACACCAGCATCGGCACTTAGAATCTCATCTTTTACAAGGAGACAGGTCACACATGACACGCAGTGGTGTGTCTGTAAGAAAACGGAAAATTTCTCTTAATTATGCAGCGGTTTCCAACAAGGAGTTTTGAGAGTTTGCCGCTGAAGGTCGACACCAACATTACACTGGAGGTAATGTGGTGTGCAGCATCCCAGCATGCTGGCCAGATCTCATTTTAAGAAAAGGTCTCTTAGGGGTAGTTTATGGGAAAAACAATGTCCGCTGGAGAGAGCACTGAGCCATATTAAACAAACAGATCAATAGATGAACAAATCAATTGCTACCAACCTATCTACAAGTAATAGCCACACATCACTGTGGTCAATGCCTGGTCGTTATACTGTAAGTGCGGGAATAAGCAAAATAATTTCCAACAGCTGGCTTGTTTTTGCTGATTTGCCCATGCAGCAAAATAACAGCAACACACATCTGTGTATCCAAGGGTATCAGGCCTGTCTGATTTTTTTCCCCCCTCTCTCATTTTGTCCTCTTTGTCATTCACGAATCAAGGCCGTCCTAGCCACTCCCACCCCTGTTGTATGTCCTCTACACAGAGGGGAGGAAAGACAGGCAAAGAGAGGGTAGCAGCTGTGTGTTTTAGGCTCCTGCTGACTGACGGCTGATGAAAATGAAGCCCAAGGGAGGGTCAGTTTTGGCATAGAGGGGTTCACATGCTCCTGTGGCCTGTGGACCGACACATACACAAACAAAGCTTCGTAGAACACAATTCCGATCGGCTCATGTGGCTATAAAGATAGAAAACTGTTCTTCTGTCCTAATTAGATTACCCTTCCCAGTTGTGTAGTGGGGCTATGTTTGGAAATCTTATCTAGACTCTGCATCTTGGCCAATTCTTATCTTTTCACAACAGGAGCATTGCATTGTGATTACAGAGCAGCTTGATGCAGGAATGGGATGAGTTTCGTTTTAATTTGTTAGTTTGTTTATATCACACAGCAAGAAGGGTTTTAGCCATCCGTATCACATCTGGAGAGAAAAATAATTAATTATGTTAGGTTGGTAATGCTGCCTTTATGACTTTCTTTTAGTTTTTTACATGATGGAAAGGGACACATTATATTTTTGCAATTGCATTCCAGCTGTTGTTTCACAACTATATTTGGGTGAAAAAAGTTTATTTTCAGGTAGCCTACATATATTGTACTATGTTTTCATGTGCATGTTTGTGTTCTATTGGTTTGGGTGAATAAACTGATGCCTTGTTATTGATCCGTTTGGCTCTTTGAGCAGGCTCCTTCCACTGAGCAGAGGAAGACAGCTTTCATATGACATCAAATTTATCATTATTTATTTGTTAAAAATGATCAACAAATGTCTAACTTTGGTAGGCTTAACATTAAGAGTAAAGCATGATAGGCCTGGTTACCAGCATACAAACATGTGTCAATATCAATAAAACATTTCATACTTATGTGGAATTTTATTTGATGTTTTAAAATGGAATGTTTTTGTACCATACACAAATTAATTGTGATATTTTGGAAGTTTTAATGTTCACTATAACAGACCAACACTGAATAATTAATGTGTGATTTATGTCAATTAGGGGCAAAAAAAGAGCTGACTCTTTCAGCTGAACTGAGCCAAATAACCTGACTCACTAAAAAGCAAAATGCCCATTGCTGGTAAATTTACTCTCACAGCTAAAAAAAAGTGCTCTTAGACATGACAGCGAGATAAATAACAGGTTAGTTTACCAATTTTTTTAATTAACTCTCACTGAGCGGTTCACTATGTTGAGAGTAATTATTCGCACTGGAATAATTCGGATGGTTTAAAGGTAAATGGTGGGCTGACATGTTAGCTAGCTAATTAAACGTTAGATTCAGCTCGTGATTGCTCCTTTAACGTAGACACGGCGGAGTAAACAGTTCCTGCTGGATTAACGGTCGGACCGCCGGTT
>JAPZDW010000025.1:15535918-15547791 GCA_029814725.1 Acanthurus nigricauda
AAATATATAAAAAGGGTTTCTAAGACCTTAGTCACACATAACAATTTTCTGGGGAACCATTAAAATAAATAATTTTAAGTAAGTACTTCACCAAAGAAAAAAAGTTAAAGCCCATTGGTTAAAGTATACACAGATAGTCCTTTAACTTCCCTTAACTTCATAGTTTATACATGCACAAGGAGGTGAGGATGAGTAAAAAATATCATATTTAGATGGTAATACAACATCAAGGTTTTGCATTCTACTGTCTAGTGAACGTCATATTTAGCACTGCTCTCAGCATGCTACACGTTCAAAGCTATGATAGTCACTGACACACCAATTATGGCAACACACTAAGAAAAGGACTTAACAGCCAGCTTCGTCTCCTTCTGTTTCAAAATGCATTTGTTATGTAAAATGTATTATGACTACAACTATGACAACAAACAGTGCTTCCCAATTACAGCTACCTTCATCCGTGGGAGGTACACTAAAGAGAGTAAACAACTCTTTCAAGAGTGGTATGAGAGTGTTGAAGTAAACAGATTCCTCTGTTTTGAAGCGCATTTTCCACAATGAACAGCTCATTACTCACAGAGATGTATGGCAAGGACTGCTTGATTAATTAGGCACACCAAATCTTCATATATATTTATGTATGCATATACTAGTCAGTTACTTACTTTGGTAAAAAGCGGCTATTAAAATCCCTGATAATGAGAGCGATTTTCAGCTGCCACATATACAGTATGCAAGATATAACTTTTGAAATTTCCTGTGTTTAATAATTATGAGCTGATATCAGACTTAATTATTCTCACTCTCCTCCATCATCTGCCTCTCTGCTGTTTCTATGAAGTGAGCAGATGTATTCACAAGTGGGAACAGGTTCATTGAAAAAACACATAGGGGGAACTAGGTTAGAGAGCCGAAGCCCCAGAAGGACTCCACTACACTCCACTCAATAAGAAAAGCCCTAAACGGATTTCTGTGAGGGAACTGCTCAGGGAGAACTGAACAGATTGATGGATACACGTTCTGCATGCTGTTGCTGGTGGAACAGCAACACCAAAAGCTTCTCATCGACAATTACAGCAGAGAGAGCAGAGAGGGAGATAAGGCCAGGGGAGACGATGCATTTCAGGAAGATATTAGGTTTGGGAAGAAGAAAAATATATCCAAACAGTCTTATTCAGTCGGTTTCCAGCACACTGTGTCGAGAATCCTTGGCAGTATTATGTGAGTGTGCGCAATTCAAATCCTCTCATTGTATTTCTGCAGATTCAATACATTTCAAGGTCACTCATAGTCACCTGTAATTGATTATTACAAGCAAGCAGCACCAGACTGATAAGCTCCTTTCACCATCTTAACGCTGAGCCTGTTTGACAAAGACTGTATTCATCTCCACTATTGACTGTCGACAAAGGAGGTGGAGCCCATTAATAGCATAGGTCCTGTCCTAGCAATATGATGACCGATTTATCTACAATGCAATCTCAACTCACAGATAATGGAGCACTCTGATATGACTGTACAGACATTTTTGCCTCTAAGACAACAATGCATTACACATCAGCAGTTCAGTTCAGAATGGTCAATAGAGCATTGTGTGATACAAAGCATATGTGCATTTTGCAGGCCAGATGAGTGAATCAGGTGCACTACTCCTCTACACTCCTACACTTCTCTTTTTCAGAAGGCAATAGCAGGAAAAAAAGATATCTAACTTCACAGAGCAGTCCGACAGTGTGGGACACAATCACTGTAGGAGAATGGGCTGTGAGATGAGCCACCTCACAATTAAAGGGACATGAGGCTTCAGCAACGCATCAAAGGTACTATCCAATGCATATGGCGAAAAAAAATAACATCAGCTTCTGGGGAGCTGATAAGAAATCTCTGTTTCTCTCTCCTCTCTCCTTTCCACCACTACTGTTTCACACACAGCAGGAAGCATGTGGCTTGGCACAACTTTTAAAGTCTCACTTGGACATGCGGCAAAGGAAAGGGTTGCAGGTGTTGATTAGACGTCAGCTTCACTTTGGGAGATAAGTTGCTGTGTGAACAGGCAATTCTTGATTTTCAAGGGCACAGGATGCATTTGAGAGACTGCCAAAGGTCTGCCTTTATGCTACTGTTCACACTGAAAACAACCAATGGAAGAATGGTAAAGCAGGCTTTTTGAACACGTATAAGGCATTGTAAAAGAACTGTTCCTATTAGTTTGTCTTATATTTTGTGATTAATCTTAGACAAAGGAGGCTAAAATCAGGCATTAAATCAGGTGTGCTCAACAAATTCAATACCTTTCACCAGATTAATGCAGCTTAACCCTGCACCTTTTTGATTTACCAATAATACTAAAGTTCAAGATGGCATCAAGTGTAGTATAAAAGCAGAATTTCAGCATTTAATGATCACAGTTAGTTCATCAAAAACTCTTCAAATTTGATTTTATTTAGTTTTATATACAGACAGGTGTAAAAATAATAAGAAAAAAAACAAAATAAAGTAGGCATCTCAATTTAACAGAACAGCTTTGTAGCACCTAAGCATACATTTCACGAGTATCTGAAACTCTACTTCGGGGATTTAACATCATTCTTTTAAAGGATATTTCCTAATTTAGTGTTTTTATGATGGCAGTGATCATTGGCCAGAATTTTCAGTCCAAATCTCCCATATATTGAATGCATAGGCTAAAAATTTCCTTTTAACTCCTGTAATTTATCACCTGTCTATATTTGATATTTATCTGTTCACGCAGGAGTATTTGCTTATACATAATTGTCCTAAAAGAATTAAAATCTTCATGTTTTTCTTAAATTATTTTTAGACCATTTACTTGAACAGAAAATCCCTTGAACATGAACCTTCACACTCGACGTGCTGTGGGACTTGAGCCCAGTAGCCAATAGGATCATTCAGTGTGTTGTGACCACCAATGCAGGTACTGATGATGTGGTTGCTAGGCAACACTAACTACTTGATTATTTATTGAATAAAAGAAGGTAGGCTTGGGTGTGTGTTTGTGCATGTGTGTGTGTATGGACCATAGTCTATTATTCATGGGAATGAATGCTATTTTTCATATTTTTGTGATGCTTTTTCTCGAAGAGAAAGGCCACGTGATAGCAGCGATTCTCTGCTAATCCACATGATATGCCACAGGACTGAACTCAAGGCCAGATTTAGGGCTAGTGAACGAGTCTGTGAGTGTATGTCTATAAAATGAGTGGGTATACAGTACATGTAGCTTTTTGTCCATGTATGTATAGTTTGTGCTTGGGTAAAAAAATGGGCATAGCTAAGTAAAACAACAACACCAAAAAAAAGTGCCAAGTGATGGTTAAATTAGGATTTTATTGCTATAGATGATACTACTGCTTATCTTTGCTCATACTTATTAATACTTGTAACACTGCAAGTCTCCATAATTTGTTGGAAAAAATGAATACATGGCATGGAAAATTAGCTGCAATAAGCTTGTAATGTAATGTAGTGCTATTGTATGCTTTGTTACAGCAGTCAGACATGCTGCTTTAGATTTAAAGAATGCTGTATTTCTAAATGTTTCGTAAGGTTCCTGGTCTTAACCCCTTTTCACACAGCTACCTTTTTACTCACTGCTTTTTGCTGCATTTACATTTAATATAATAAAATGAGCCCATGCTTTCATCATTTGCCATGTTAGCCATGACTCTGGAGCACATATGTAAACATGCAGTCACAAAACATCAAACCTGACTCTGGCAGTTTCATTACCATTAGGGAACTGGTAGGGATTTAAAAGTGACAGCTCTTCAGAATGAAATTTACAGTACATAAATAACAATAGCAGCACTGTTTTATGTAGGAGCTCGTCAGTATTCTGGTAGTGACCAGTCAGGAACCATTATAAATGTAGTACCAGTTCTTGATTCCATTTCTTTACCTGCAGCTGATAAATATTACCTTAATGGTAGAGAAAGTCAATCATTGGGACATAAAAGTTGTTGTTGCAGTTGACCCAAAAAAATTGAAAGCAGACATGGACACTTTCTCCTCCTGAAGCCCTGGTAAATTAGTGCTGACTGAATCCTCCTTACACGCCAGTTCCATTTTTGGAGGGAGTAACATTATTAGACATTGCCCATGTCCTAAGTCTCGGCATTGCAACAGATTTGGAGAAAATGTAGGTCATCATAGAAAACCCACCTCCAAACCCCCCTCCAGCTTAAATACAACTGACATCTTTGAGGTAAGAGAAGTCTCAGCTTCACACTAATCCTTCCGGTCATACTGAGTTTCAAATTCAATCTCGGTTTTCTCATTTTAGGTTTTGGAGATACTGAGACCCCATATTGGGCAAGAGATAGTTCAGCTAATCTGATAGGGTGCTGTAGGAAAGCCTGTACAAACCAATGATCCTGGATCCATGGGTTAGGGATATTAAGAGCACAGATCAGGTGATGGAAACTCAAGAGGAAAAACAGAGGGCAAAAGATCAGCATTGTTTGGACAGCCAAGAAACATGCCCCAAATAACCTTATGTTCTGTGATTTGTTTTTCGAGAGGTTGAACTCAGAACCTGAAGAAATGTATAATATGCAAGCAGGAGGCAAACAAAAATAACTCATGTACCCTACAGCAACAGTTTACTGATCGTCAAATTGAAAATGATTTGCTGTTGCTGGAAAAAAAGAAATTCATGCATATGTAACCTGTGACTTGTGAGCTTCCCTGGGGAAAGAAAAACGTGTTTAAATATGTTTCTCAGTTAAATGTTGAGCACAAGAAAATATACATGCCTACACACACACACACACACACACACACACACACACACACACACACACTTACCTTTAGTTATAGCACGGATGTCTGCGATTGTCTGCATTTCATGTCAGTCTAATTAAGTCCTGTTCTTTCTTTGTCCATTTTGCTGATAATATAAAAAATATAGATTTTTTCATTTCAGTGAGTTAGCCTTCAGTGTTTAGGAAAAGTCACAGTAATTGTGTGTCTGTGTGACAAGAATCTAATTCCATCTCATAACTGACTAAAATCCTCTTCATTGGGGTGAGCAGTGAGATCGATACTGTTGACATGGGAAAAAAATAGGTCAGGATTCATTTGAGTCAAAGCAGCACAGGGAACCAACATATCCAGTCCACAGCTGCCTTATGAGACTCTGCAGCCTTGCAACAAAACAGGCCTGAAAGTGGTGTGTTTGGACAAAACCCAAGCTTAAAACAGTGACTAATAAAATGTTGACACGCACAAACCTCCTGCTACACAACCCTGGATAATGCAATATGTCTGGCCAGTGTTAGTAGTGTTTGGTAACCCACATCGGCTGTATCCGGTTAATATTTTTCAGGCATCGCTAAAGGGACTTTTCCTATCCCAAGCACACAATCTTCTAAGTGTGTGCACAACTGCACACACATGTGAGTGTGCACACATACACACACAGTGGTTGGAAAATGACCTTGGAAAGCTTGTTTGAAGCTGTTTTTGCGCAACTGTTCAGTACATCATGAAGCAGTTGCTCAATTTCATTTGTTTTTGGACACATTCAAAGTCTTCAATGTGTTTTCTTTGTATTCTCATTTGTTTTTATATTCTCTTAGACTATCATGTTGTTATTTCTATGAAAGATTTCTCCCTTTCTTGCCCTGCTCAAGCTGTTCCAAGCTCATCTCCAGCAGGGTTCTGACCCATTTAGACTGTTTTTACGTAAGGCATATTTAAGAGGAGGTATGATGCACATCAGTAGGATGTTGATACTAGGCCGACGGGCTGAATTTCTCCCAAAATAGGATGACAAGTAAAACATCTAGGTTTTCAGATGGAGCTGATTTAAGTTATGTCACAGGTTGTAAGAGGCAGAAAGTTGTGTATCACAGTTGGCAATTTGGCACTGTGCTACTGGGTACTAGACCTTGCCGTGGACCTGTGTGGGCAGATGTGCTGCTCTGATTTGGCTGTAGGCTCACAGTGGCAGCGCAGTCTGCAGGGTAGAGATTGAACATGGAAGCAGATCAGAGATCTCTCAGCGTAGATCATGCATACACTTGGAAAGAACATACAGTTTAAATGTGAGAGCACATGAAATCTTAACTGATTCTGAAAAACTGTTCAGATTAAACTTGCTTTGGAAAACAGTATTGATTACACAGATTAGTGTTTAGAGGTTTGTGTGTTTTGCAGTTACCAATAATCTAACTAATTCTGGAAAATAGTTTACACTGATAGTCATCAATATTCCAATTATAAAATTTATTATTTATAATGTGGAATAATATTCCAATTTATTGTATATTTAACCCTTGAACCAATTTCAAATAACTTTAATATCAGATATTCCGTTAGTTGCTAAAATTAAAGTAATTAGTAATTTGCATATGATTGTATTTTTTAAGATTTATATCATCTCTGGTAATAACACGTCTTGCAATCCTGTTCCAAATTATTTTATACCTTCCACTGACATGCTCTTATTATTCCTCATTCAGTTTATTTTTCAGACATTATATGGATCCTGAATAACAGTGTCTGCAGACAGGTACAGTCTTCCCCATAATCAAAGTAATAATTGTTTAAGTCCTTATACAAAAGGCTTGACCTGTTTGCAGTGTGCTTAGTGAAGTTAATATCACCAAAGCAGACTTATCTCCGATAGGATGGTGTGCTCATTAAAGGTGGCTTTTAAAACAATCCTATGCTGACATTTACTTGTATTGGAGGCTAATACTGTGTTCATAAGCTACCTGACTGACAGCTGGTCTGTCTTCATGGAGGGTCATGCGTAAATAAATGAAAACTGACACAGACAAACACGCGCACACATGCACACACAAACAGTTTTAAGACCTAGAGGTTCATGGTTTCGACCCAGACCATGGGCATACACTGAACTGCACTCCATGGCTACAAACCTGGCACGCTTTAGTGCACAGCTATGGATTAGCGGTTAGCCCAGCAGTACCCCTTGATTATGCACTTCGTGGTGACAGCCTAAGCACGACTCCATTATAATTGACCTCCTGTTAAACCAAGCAAGCTCACACTTTCTAAAATGGTGCCTCTGAATAAACCTTTAGGTTCTTTACCTGATGCGTGGCAAAGTCACATGGCATTTCACTCTTCAATTACCACAGGCAAACCTCTGGCTCCCCAGACTTTATTAACACCACATGCTCTTTGGGTCTCCCAAATGGCAATTATATCACCATGTTCACAGGTGATTCAGCATGAGTTCCATTAGTCTCTTGGTAGAATGCTGTTGCATTAGTTAAAGGCTCTGGTCTCTTGTTAGTTTTCAGGCCACAGTATGGACAAATTTGACCAGACTCTGAATGAAATTTTAAATAAAAAAGAAACATAATTTTATTTTAAAGAATAATTTTATCCAGCTCTACAGGGTGTAGACTTTTATTAGGGTACATCATTTCTTTATCAGCAGGACAGGTGGCCAGGAGTCCAAATAAATGGCTCTTTGTGACAGAAATGACTGAAGTCCCATCAGATTATTCATTTTGCAAATCACACCAACACAGTAGTAGAAATTAAAATTGAACAAGAAACAGATATCTTTCTGATAAATCACAAGTTTACTTTATACTTGCAAATTTCTTATTTTTTTTTCAAACTTCTAATGACATCAATAGTTGAGTAGTTGACCCTCAAATCAGGCATTACTTATATTTCCTGCCTGTATCTTCAGAATGAAACCTATATCTTCTATAATGAAATTCAGATCCAGTCTGCACTAAAACAAGTTTCCAGATGTCTTACTTTACATTTGTAGATTTACTTATTTAGGCAAACCTGATTGTTTGTTTAGTGTTTTATTTTTTGCATATGCTGGGTGTTTCTGCCATTGACATTGATTTGAGCTTTGTAGTCATGGTTCTCCTGTACATAACCTATCATAAAATTGAAGACTGAAGCAACAATTTAAATATTCACACCACCACTGTTGTTAAAATGGGCTTATACTACAGATTTACAGTCATGATATCCATAATGTGTCCTCTGTGTTTGAGATCTATGATGGCATAGATCATGAATGCATCTTTAATATGAGTCAGAGGTATTATGGCGTAGTCTCAGGCTACGACTGAGTTTTGTCTTTGTGTTTAGAGGCTTTTAGACATACTACATACTTAATTTTTTTTTCTTCCTTTGTTAAGTGATTACAGTCACCTTGCTATTCCCTGCATAAAAATCCATGTCGAAAGAATTTAGATCTCTGGCCATCATTGGAGAGAGGTTCATGTGGTACGTGCCGCTCATCTGTGTGATTGATGATAGGGCCTTGCTCTCTGTGGTCTATGACAGAGCCTCAGTGGACTAGTCCCATAGCAACTACTCAAATGTGACAAGCAGACCAAGCTGGCAGACACTGGCCAAGGTGAGAGCAGGACAGATGGGAAGCCTCTCTCCAGAGTATCTGCCACAAAGCTGAACCAAACAAACTGCTTAAGGATTCACTTTAGATTCCCCTCCCTTCCCATATTGTAGGCATGGCTTCTCCAACAGGTCTTTTTCATTTACGTTTTGACACTGGTGTTCTTCACGCTCCCTTGCTGCACTGAGCCCCAGGTCTTCAAGGTTAATCAGTCTGGTTGGTTGTATATGCCAGAATGCATCTGTAATCTCATGGAATTGTCCATACATCACACCAAGAATGTTAGGGAAAGCAGAAGTGCAGCCTCTCTCAATAACCCACACATTGAACTTATAATGCGTTTGGACAGACAACACTCCCCTGTGATTTGCTGTCAAATTTTACAACAATGGAGAGGGGTGTGGGTGGAACTCATGTGAGTCACCTGAGGGGACGGCAATGCTCACACCACCAGTCAACCAGGCCCAGTTCCTCCTCTTCACGCCTGAACGGCATCCTAAACATGGCTGTGTTGACCTTGCGAGCAGCTATTGAACACCTGGAGGAATACTCCCCATCTAATTACATTTGCTGCTGCCAGCCCTTCAGCGAAAACAGGGAATGTTCCCCTTTGTGGTATTTTAGCAAAAGTTAATGGTGTCAAGTTAAGATCATTTTTAATTATTCCATGACAAAATTGTAGTCCAAAGCTTAGTATTTAGGTGAGTCAGTATTTTATTGGATGGCAAAAATGGTATTTTAGAGAGACGTGACATGAACAAATCAGTATTAGCATGGGCAGTGTCAGTTTGATGTGAAAAGTATAACCTTTTGTAAATGTAATATTATATGAAAACTTTTATGTTCTATATTTAGGCTGAACTTGTTTTTTGTAGAAAAGTAATTATGATCTGTAAAATGTCAGAAAATGACAGAACATGTCCAAAAAAACCCATACAAAGACAAAGATGATGGTATTCAGATTGATTATTTTTGTCTGACTGACTATTTAAACCCTAAAGATATTAAAACTGATATCACACAAGACATGAGGACATTAGACAAAGAAAACAACAAATCCTCACAACTGAGAGGCTGGAACAAGGAGGCATTTATTAATTTTCTTAAAAAAAAAATGATACAACCATCGATTGATTATCAAAATAGCTGCATTCTTCTTCTGTCACACAACCAATCAATTATTCATCTAATTTTTAAGTTGTATTGCTACGCATAAATTGGCAGAAATGTTTTTCCAAACACATATTAAGTAAAAGAGGAGTTTTTAAGATATTACATGTAGGAGTGTAAGAGTCAATGCATTAATCATTCAGCTATCATTTTACATTTATAAAAACACAAATGATTCTAGCTTTTGGAGATGAGTCATAATTTTTATATCCACTTAATCAAATATGAAATAATATTATTTGAAAGTTGATGTGTATCCAACCACACTCGGTATGCATCTCTTTGATCACACAAAACTGAAGACCTTGTTCAGCCGTGGTGAAAAAAACTGCAGTGGGCCTGACAGTGGTGGAGCAATTCCGAATAGGCCCCATGGTTGAGTTAACCAAAGGCGTTGGTAATAGCACTTCAATGCAGATAGACAGGATGCTGAGTAGAATGAGGTGGACAGGGAGGATGGTGGTATTTTGATATCATTCAAAAACTCAGCCATGACTTCTCAAAGCAATTACTATACTGTCATTGTTGAAAATGGGGTGTCAAATTCAGATCACTAAAAAGTATGCAATTACACCCAGACCTGACAGGGATGACAATACCTTCTATTGTTAACATATACTTGACTGATGCCTTATGTATCTCTCAACATAGCCACACAATTTGTCTACATGAGCAAAAAACTCACAAAATGAGACACTTGTAAGAGAATAACATGAACTGGATGTTGTGTTAGCCACACACATTGAGATGACCATTTTCAACAATTAGAATAATTTAGTTAAACTACTTATCTTTAAGTGAAGTTTAGGCAACTAAAACTCAGAGTAACTTAACAGTATATCCTCTATTAGAGTCATGCATTTATGTGTTATGTGTTGTTTTGTGTAAAGATTTTACTTTGCTGTTTGGATTTTAATGATTTTTTGAAAGTGTAAAGGATTTATACTTATGCTATGGTGTGCCATTTGTGCACATCAAGGTTAACAAAATATTTCAGATTAAAGTAAGATTTTGATACAATGTGTATAAAAAATGCTAAAAATTTACCTTATTTTAAGTCAAATATCTTTTTGCATGAGGTGGGATTTCAACACCACACCAGAAGTTATGCAAAATACTGGAGGCAGATGAATAAAAAGCACCCTCAGTATATTTTAATGTTACCTAATGCAACAGCCCTAAAAAACACTACTTTTTGTACAGCTCACTATGTTCAGTGTGTGTTAAAACTGAGTCATAGAGGTGTTGATTTAACCCAGGATACTTTAAACTGTATAGTTTGTGTTGGTGTTGTATTGGATTACATTGCATTAGAATATTTCTCCCTCATTTCTCCCTCGCCTACATTCACCACCCATCTACTGCTCTTATCACCTTTACTTTTTGTGCGCTATGTCAAACTGCTAACTGTTTGTAGTTGTCTGCTCATTTTTTCTGCATATATTTGCATTTAAGATAGCGTGCTGATTTTGCTTAATTGTGGTAGAGTAGGCCCACATCACTCTGGGGTGTACTGGTAGACCTAGATACTGTGTGTCAGAACAAGTGCGAGTGAGCCTTGATTAAAAAAATCTGTTATGATCATATCAGCATTTTAAGGCTCCACCAGGCAAGAGCAACAATGGGCATGGAAATCTCCATCCACAAGGACAGAAAAAACAGCTTTGGCCATGGAAAGCTAACAAAATCTTTGCCTATTATTTGTTGTAGTTATCGAAGGCTAGTGTGTATAGTACTGGCTACTACATAATTACTAAATATCTAAATTTAAAGGTGCTATATTTAATAATTAGTGTTTTAAACATTATAAATTAACTTATGCTATCAACAGAATTTGAAGACAAAGCAGTTTTGACATCAAAAACATATGTATTGTGTTGCATCAACATACATCAAAAACATCAAAAACATGTATTGTGTTGCAGAGCTATCTACTAAAGTAAGCTTGCAAACCTGCAACTCTGGGCCCATCCTGTGTCCTAATACCACATTTTTCCTAATGAATCCCCAAAGTGTCCAGTCTGCCCTTATTCCAACAAGAGGAGATGAAGAAACAGCACTGCCTCAAAGGTGTGCCTCTTGTCAGTCACTTCAAAGGTATGGCCCTTGGTTAGTCAAGGCTGAAGCTTGAGGCAAGTGACCATTATTGCCACCATCACCACCATCACCTGCTCCTGCCCTATGCTACTCTGTGTGAATTTTTTGTTTCAGCGGTTCACCATACCTGATTCAGGATGCATATATAAAAATTCCCAAAGTTCTGCATCAACTTAAGTAGTTTTCCTTTAACAAATGTGTTATGAGTAGATTCATTAATTTC
>JAPZDW010000025.1:16094436-16106015 GCA_029814725.1 Acanthurus nigricauda
CCCCCCCCCCCCCCCCCCCCCCCCCCCCCCCCCCCCCCCCCCCCCCCCCCCCCCCCCCCCCCCCCCCCCCCCGTCATTTATGTGATATAAAAAACCCACAGAGGTTCGTTTGAACCATGAAAACCAGTGTGCACAGATTTTAGAGGAGGCAGATGATAATTGTTATGAAGACAAAACGAGGAAAGCAAACAGGCGACTAGGAGGGTTTTATTTTCATTAACAAAGACATTTATGTCAGGAGGCAAAGGCATGAAAATAAGCACTTCTGAATCTTAACAGACCACAAACAACAAAAAAAGAACAATGAAAGAAATTGCTTTTGATATTTTGTAGACCTTCTTGAGTGGGTGGTTTATCCCACAATGGAGACAGTTGCTTGAGGCCACCGGAGCCACGGAGAAGTGAAAGAAGTGCTCATATACAGACTGAGTGATTAGAAGGATTCACATTTAAGAGAGAGCATCTTATTTTATCTGTAAATACTAAGGAATCCCATCAGCATGATACATATTAAACAACAGAGAGAATTATACAACTGAGCGACAGCAGCCAAAAGAGCTCAAAAGGAGATTCTGAAATTGTGTAGCCGAGATAATTTTTGGTTGTCAGACATCCAGTTCTCATTTCCAGAAGTTGCTCTGCATTTGGCTTGCCTGCCCATTAATTTTCTAAATATGATGTTGTGCCTGTGCATGTCATAAACCTAATTACCCATGATGGATGTTAGACAATTTTCTGACAAGAACTAATAACTGTGTTGATCATTTCCCTGAGAGTTTGCCGCTTCCATTTCCTCCCACACCCAAACTCTGCCTTCCATCACGTCAGGGGATGCTTTGACAAAATAAACCCACAACATGCCGATGAATTATGAATTATTTAAATTTGACTCAGTGATGTATGAGGACGGAGCTGTAAGAGAGGGAGATGTTGGTAGGCACCGCTGGAAAACCCCTCCCTCCCGCTGACTGAACCTCCAGTCGAACCAATTTCCATCCGCACCCCTCCAGCTCTCCAGCTCCATGCGAGGAGAAGAAATGGACCTGACTGCTTACATTATTGCAGAGCCGCCGCTGCTGCTGCTGCAGTCAAAACTGCTGCGGTGCAAAGATGCAGGTGGGGGAATTTATCAAGTCGTAGTGGAAAGTGATTTCCAGTTGTTGGGGCAGTTTGTCAGCGGCAGTGTGTTTTATCAAGAGGAACAGAAAAACAGATGTGATGTTTGTGTCGCGACAAAAATCTGTTTATAAGACAAATTATTTTATCTAACTTTTATTTCAGGAGATTACAGCTGGTGTTTTGTCCCTGTCAGTGAGTGTGCACTTTAAAGATGTAATTACCGTCCCACTGTGGATTCAAACTTGCCATGTTGCTGTGTTACACTGTGTGTGGGCCTGCATTTATTATTCACTGATTAGATTACGTCCACCCGGCAACCTTTAATTTTTTTATTTACAGAAATGAAACCCATTTAGTTAATTTTTGGGGATCAGCGACAAATTCTATAATATAAAAATAATTTGTATCATGATGATGATGCACATATTACATAAAACAATTATAATCTAATAGTGTCTGTTTTTTACAGAAGGAGAAACAGCAGATGCAGCACGAAGGAGTCAGATTTCACTCATGTGATGAGAGTGAGGAGAGATGACCGACAAGAAGACGGATGACAGATTTTGTCAAAGTGAAAGCAAAAATAAAAGCTTTGGCAATATTTCTTTTCATTAACTAGGAACTGAATGATGGGTTAATATGAAGAAACCTCATGAACTTTGACTGTTAAAGGTAGAAGCATCTGGAAATGAGACATCTGTTTTGCACAAACATTTAAGGCACCACAAGAGTGAGGCTTCCTACATGGACTCTGTAGTTTATCCTTTCCTGTGTAATTTCTGATGTAATCTGTACTGGGAAAATTTCCTCGTCATTACTTCTCTGTTTCAAACCTTTTTGGTCTCTCTGGTTGGAAGTTGAAGCAAATCCAACTAAAATGTGACAGATTGAAGAAGCATCCATCTATTTTCCTGACACAGCTCAAATCTCAATTCTCTCAAAAAAGTATTATAATTAAAAAAAGACTTACAAGAAGACAAAACATGTTTTTTAATGAGTTCATTTAGCTTTCAAAAGTTGACTCGCTCATGAAAAACAAGAGTTACTTACGTGTGTTGACATATTAAGACATATTAAGTTGTTGCTAAGTTGCTGAAGATTGTCAGGGGAAAAACACTTTGACTGCAACTACATGTTAACAACATGTTAGAGTATCTAGAACCAATAAAAATCCAACTTAACTTGTTCTTCATTAACTTCCCTGCATCTCCATAGTATCAGATTTTTAGGAAAAGGGAGAACAGGAGTATGAAGGAACATTACAGTACAACAGGCTGGCAGTTCTGTTTCTTTTGAGATCGAATTATACGTGTCTGCTGCTGCCGACAGACTCACAAAAAAAAAAGAAATATCACTTTCTCACTCTTCATCATCCTGCCTTTTAAATTCCTCTCTCATTGTCCCAGACTGTAACTTCATGAATCTGTCTTTCTCACCCTGTCTGTCTCTGTTGTGCCCCCGGCTGTTGGTCTGAAACTCTCTTAAATATTCATAAGGAGGGAGAGGGGGGAAACTGATGAGCATAGCAAAGAATCAAACACGCTCTCGGATTAAAAAAACAAAAACACGTCAGTACGATACCTTGTTGGTGCACTGAGCAACACTACACTTTTTTGCTTGTTACTTTATGGACCAAAATTTACCTTTCAAACAAAATATGTCACCTGAGGGAATATTAAAAGCATCAAGTGTGCCACTTTTTATTTCTCTATTTTGAGTTTAATTTGCCATGATCAGCGCCCCCTACAGATCCTCCTGTGCATTGACACCCCAACCAGAAGTTACTGTGATCACTTAACAGCCTTTGTGTCAGATAGTGGGACCTAAGTTGATCTCTGTGAGGCATCTGAGCTAAATTTATCAATTGATTTGCATGGAAATGACCTCTGATTACATGTTAAATGTTAAAACTGCAAAGAGGATGAAAACATTTTGACTTAACATGACTCTCACAAACTTTTTGCAGAAATAAAAACACGATACAGACCTCAAAGGTTACATGTCGTCAGTGTCGATACAAATATAACATTTAGCATCAGAGACTACTTATTATCTCTATGGTGAGTAAAAATGAATAAATCTGATCCCATGTGTCCTATTATGTGCTTGCAACAATACATCTGTGAAAGTCTACTTCATGATTCAAACATAAACTCCAAATATTTCTTTTTTAATGTAAGAGCTTGGCAGATCCATTAGAGTCAGTTTTTCTCAGGGATTTTTTTTTGCTTTTGTTAAAAACACCAGAGGTCATGACTATAAAAGACCTCAGACTGCTGTTGTTTGCAGTGCTGTTGGATCTCCTGCTGTGTTCCAGCTGTGGGTTTACTTTTGATGCCAGTGTGAGGACGATGTCACGCAGCTGAAGATGACGAAGGTCAGGCCCTTCAGTATTTAAAGGGTATTTATGAAATGTTTGTCATCAGAGGTGGCTGTTCATCAGGTTATCACTGCTGTCTTCTAAGCATTGAATAAAAAAAGCTACGTCTTCTTTAACTTTTCTTTAAACTTACTTTAGTTTTATGTACAGTTCCACATTGACCTTTAAAAGATATATTTAATAGAGCTAACTGTGTCTCACTGCCATTGACCTTTTTATTTCCTATATTCATACAGCAACTTTAAGCCCTGAGCCTCACTAATAAGAAAGTCATATAAATGTTAAACCACAAAGATTAATGATAAAACTTTACATTAATCTGTACAAATGGCTAAGTAGAAGGGAATAAATATGAATATAAAAAACACAATAACTGCAGTGTTTTGTGCTGCATTTCTACAAAGTAACCAGGTACATCACTATGAAATATTTAGTATTATTCTTGAGAGATCCTAATCTTATTCCAAAGTACTGTGTAGGATATACAAAGCTATTATATTTTTAAGATGATCGTGTTTTAAACCATCAGTAGACACATATTTTCCTCTGCTTTGGGAAATATAATGACATAAAATAAACATTCTTGGTAAATTCAACAAAAATTAATGCAGAAAATGTGATTTGTACACCAGAAATGGGGGTATAATGGGATACATCCTGTGAGGAAAACGCTTGAATTTTCTTCTGCGATTGCTCAATGAAACTAAAATGACCCCACAGATGACCAAATGAAACACAATGGATCATCTGAATGCTATAAAACACCTTTTCAATATATCTACAACCTTCAGAGGGGGCCTGGTACATCCCGTGCCACCTCACGTAAGCACTTTCCTGATACTGCACCATGAATCATCCTCTCCCCCGTTTACCGCATTTGGTTTCTTGCTCTCTTGCTGTAAGCTTATTGTTAGTTATCTCTCTCTTTTCTCTGACTATTTCTTTAAATGAGCATCTCAGTTAACAGCAGTTTTTCTCCCCAAACCTGCTTTACCCTTGAGCAGCTGGTATGAATTGTGCAAAGCAAAGGCTCTCTAGGAAAAGCAGAAAACTACAATGTCGACCTTTCCATTATAACAAGATAAGGTGCCGTTGCCTCTGGTTTCATCATACTTTATGTCAGAGAAATTTCTTGTTGAACTCTGCAGGTCATCACTTCTTCGCTGAGACGATGCTGGCAGCTGAGAAGAGCTTCTGCCTTGTTTACTTCATGTAACGTAACTTAAATCCCTGTTAGACCCATTAAGTGAGAAAAAACATTTTCAGAATCCATCGCATCAACAACTGAGGGGCAGACAAATTAACCTGCTGAGATTCATGAGCGTCCTGACCACAAAGGGGTCACTCAGATGTGTGTTTATTGACTCTGTGTTCGCCGTGACCAATTATGCACCTAATTTGTATTGCAACTTGGAGTCACTGATAAATTATGAAAACATTTTCAGCATTTATGAGATATAACACCTGCAAAATGTGTCTAAATCTGGATGATGGCAGATGATGTTGTCAATCTTTCCGCCAATTTGGCAGAAAGAAATTATTCAGCAAACAACCAGTGTAAAGTGCTAGCATAGAGTCCAACTGAAATATGCTGAATGTGGATGGTTTGATCAACTAAAACAGTCAAATAAACACAAAAATTGCATTTAGAATTTAGACGGTTTTAGCTTTGGTTCCCCCTGGTGGTGTATGGTATAGCCTTAAAACAACACATGCAAAGAATGCACCTCTTTTGAATTATTTAAATGAAGCTATGATGACATGCATATTAATTTAATTAGCTCTAATCAAATAACAGTTAAAACCTACAGTGTAACTAATGATGTAAACTACAAAACTCAGTTAGTTATGACAAGAAAGAAGAATGGATAACTGCTATTATTTCCAATCAAACTACCTAAGGCTGATGAAGACACGCTAAAATGTGAATCTACAGTTTTGACTAATTCATTCTAAATGAGGGCCAGCGAACTTTTTATCATAATAATGCAGCTGTCTTATGCTATTAATTTAAGTCATTAGAATTTATTAGCCTATTTGAATTTGAATGTACTCAGAATATCACTGCGGCTACTCATCAGTAGAATAAAAATGTGATCGGGTTAAGAGCCTTTTCTGATTGTTGATGTGATTTTTTTTCTACATATTTTTACTGACAAACATCAGACAAATGACAGTTCAGACTTGGATCAAAGATGCTGCAGCAGAGTTGTTGTTCTCTGAACTTATCAGCTCATTAATTCACTCAGTAAGAACGGCTCTGCGGCTGCAATGGATGAAACTCTGAACAACAACCTGGTGAACACTAAAGGTCAGAGGGGTGTGAAGCATAACATCACCATGATGTATCAACTCTGTTAAAGCTCTTGAGATACCATGCAGTGAGCCCATTAGTACTTGTGATAAAGCTGTATGCACTGAGAGAAAAGCCTGTTTCTAAAGTGGAAGTTCCACTTTATTGTGCTCCACGATGGATCCGCTGTTAAAAACCTGCCCTGGCCTTGGACATTTACATAACAAAACTTCACTACAAAAAGTTTTAAAATTTGTTTTGTTCATTTTTTACGTATCGTAACCACTCATACTGGTATCATAGCTAAATTACAATTCCTGCATTCTCTCCTTCAAATAGTAGGCAACTATGACTTTTTTGGTTAATTTCTGCCTCAAAACTCATGTTTGAGAGTAAATCCTCAACAAGAGTTCTTAATTAGTTTGAAACAGCGTCTGGGATTCTACCTTGAAAATGATTACCACTTTTCATAATGAGACTTTTGTTAGGCTTTGTTTCCACAAGGAGAATTTCTCTCACAGCTGTTGATCTGAAAAAACACTATGTTGAACAATGAGGCTCTCGATAGTTGCAGATTACAAATGTAATCTTTTAATCGCCTGCCTTCTGACATCATTTCCAGTCTCTCTCTTGGCTAGACCAAAAATGGTAAAACACTGGCATGACCTCCAGAAATGTCTTTTGATGTTTTTTTTATAACATAACCGGGAGAAATTTTGATATCAACTAAGCTATTGATGTTGTCCAGCAAGTAACATTAGGAAACAGCTTTGATCTCACACGTGATCCTTTATATATATATTTTTTAATGCTCCCTTTAGGTGATGCCTTCAGAGTGTGTAACGTCAATTTTCACAGCTATGCAGATGACACATGGTTATGCATTTAAGCAGAGAAAAAAACAAAAAAAAAAAACAAACAAAAAATGCCTTGAACTCACTTGCATCCGGTCTTTTTAGAAATCCAAGAACTAACAGAAGAATGTTTTTCTTATGTCTCAAAAGAAAAAAAAAATCTCCAAGAATCTTGGATCTGTGGTTGTGGCGATCAAATTAGAAGTCATGCTTCATGTCTGGGTCTTTGAATGTGAACTGAGTTTTAAATCACAGCAGTCGAATGGCCAAAATAAAATTTTTTCATCAATCGAGTTTATGTAGAGGCCAACATTTTAGACTATGTGAAAAAATACTGCCAGGATGGAGGCACTTCTAAGCCAGAAAGTTGCCACAAAGCCATATAACACTTTCACATCAAGCAGACTACAGAAATTTTCCATTGATCTTCCTCAGTGTAAAGTGGTAATATAGAGGATAAAAATTATTGACAATTCTGCGTCTCAACTTCAAAACAAAACTAGAAAGTGGAAGCACAACACTGCAGTTTTAGATAATCTATACTGGCTCCTTGTATCTTAGAAAAAAGCCTAAAGTAAAGTCCATTTGATTTTTTTAATGCTCTCAATGGCTGAAGATCCATCTAGTGCTTGTTTTGACAAGGGAATTTCCACAGAGGCAGAAAAATGTAACAAAGAAATGATGAAAAGATCAAAATCTTTGCATCAGAAGATAAAATGTCCTAACTTTTATTCAGCATGGGGGGAGCTCCCACGATGCAATGAAAAGATGCTTTTGAGTAGTGGCACAAATGTGGAACAAAGGCTTTTACTTAAAAAAAATGTACTTAGATGTAGCTTCCAAGCTCAGATAACCCGAGTGACATCATCAGGGGTCATTTTCCCAGACTTGAAAAACACTGGAGGGGCTCTCATATTTAAACCACAGCAAATGAGATCTTATTAGTCTCACAACCACAACAGAGCCACTCACTCCACCCACTCACTTGGTTCAGCAAAGGTGATGCTCTCCTGGGCCAGTGGGGGTCCGCAACCTGCTTGAGTGCAGGCACTGAGGTGGAAGTGGTAGATGCTGTCCTCCTCTAAGCCCTGAAGCTTCCACTGGGTGGTGTCTGCGACTGGGATGTTTATCTCCTGGGAATTCACCACCTCTAGTGTGGTCTTATTAACTATGGAGGAAGGAGAGAGATGTCAGGTCAGTTCACGAGGCATGAGTGAACCCAAGACAGGAAGACACAGAAAAAGTCATCACAGTGGGCTCATGTTGTATGTTAATGGAACACAACTATAATGAGGGTAAATGGTTGAGGGAGGAGGGAGATGAAGAGATGTCGTGCATGCTCATGCGGAAAGTGAATGTAGCAGATACATGTCGTGACAGGTGAGCTGAGGAGGAATACATTATGAAGAAAGGCAAGAGGAGATGAAAGGAGGAGATAGAGAGCTCAAGAGGAGGGTGGGAATGTAAATAAGTGGCGATGGATGAAAAGAAGAAGAGGAGGAGAGAAGGGGAAAAGAAAAAACAGGAGGAGGAGGAGGGAATGGAGGAGACATGATGAAGGCAAAGTGTAAGAGGAAAAGAAAAAACAATTTCAAAAAAAAAGAAAAAGTTGAAGGAACACAGAGACAAAAGAAAAATTAACATATGACAGAAGCAGTAGAAGGAAATCAGAAGAGTAGCAATCACAAGCAGCATAATGTATCACCGAACTTGCATTATAGATCAAAGTACAGTATGTTTGCAGACTGTAGAAGATGAGAAACCCCCCTCCTTGATGTCATTACTTTGCCGACGCTGAAATACAGGTGAGAACTGAATAAGTGCCAAGCCTGCTGTGCCGCTTTGGGAAAAACTGATGTTTGCTGCAGAGAAATGCAGATAATTTCTGCATTTGTTAAACAATTACAATGCAGTTTTTATGACTCAGCTGAATATTCAGACTGTCTTTACAGTGTTGCCTGCATTATGTTATAGTCAATGAGATAATAAAAAACAATTTTTTTTTTTTAAATATCCTCGAATTACACGGTGAATCAGTTAAAATCTCCTGCACCAACAGCATACACTGTGTGGGAATATATGTGTAAAGTCTGACATCTGATATGGGAAAAAGGCAGAAAGGAGGGAGGGGGGGTGGCAGAGTGTATTGAAGAGCTGGCCAGACTCCGTGGGTGCTGGTGGAGGCGGCAAAGGGCTGTCTCTGCCTTAACGTTTTACACAAAAGACTTCAGAAATGTAAGCCAGCGAGAGTGTAGGCTTTGAAAACAGAGGAGGCAAAGTGAAAGCAAGACCCTCACTCACTTGCTCACCATAACTATTCTCAAAGGTGGAGACTATTTGCAAGAAATTTGTAGAAGAGGCACAAATAACACTGCCTTAATTTGTCCTATATGATGAGATCCTGCAGTCCAGAAGGATACAAATAATAAAAAAAAAAAAACCCAGAAAACTGTCAACACACACTCTAAAGGAGCCTGCACAACTGTACTGCTGCACACCAGTGCAGAGCGTTCTGTATTCAACAGTGCAACCTAGTGTCTGGAATGATAACACAGGAGAGGAGAGGATGCATCTATGTTTTAAGGTTTGTAAAATAAGCATCAACCTGTAGGCTTGAAGGTAAACTGCAGTGTCCCTCCTCCTCCCTTTCCACACTTCATCCCTTCTCACCTTATTTTTTCTCACCTGCTCCCCACTAACACTTCACCCACAATGCCTCACACTCCAGACAAAGCTACAGCAAGAAGAAATCTATTAATGAGAAGACTCAAGGTCTGCAGCGTTAAATTAATCAGTCAGAGAACTCTGTGTGTGTGTGTGTGTGTGTGTGTGTGTGTGTTCGTACTGAGGTGATACTGCAGGTGGTAACCAGTGAGGATGCCATTTGCTTCCAGCGGCGGGCCCCATACCAGCAAAATGGAGTCAGTCTGGACGTTGGAGGCCGTCAGGATTGGCACTTGTGCAGGAACTATAAAAGTGACAGAGATGTTAATGCATCTACTGTATGAACATGTTTCTCAAGCAGCTTGTGATTTATTTGAAGAGGGTCAATATTACAAGGAACAGTCTGTTTTATTGTTAAGCATATTTTTAGCATGCTTGAGTCAAGATGGTGAGTCACGTCACAAGAAGTCTCTCATGCCAAGCGTCTTTTCATGCCTGATATTTTTTTTGTCACGCTTGAATCCTTTTAAGAACTTTTTTTTACCCTTTTTTGATGAAAAATCAAGCCAGTGAGTCTCATGACTGTTTCAAGCAGCATTTTCATTTCGCAAGACTACAACATATTGCAGCTTTTGCTATTTTTATGTGAAACTTAAAATCCATCCACCCTTGATGATTTCTCAAAGTTGAACATTTCACTGCTTCCACATTATTCAAAGATCGCCTTCAGACTGGTTTATAGGCTTACAAAAATATTTCTGTAGAATTTTCATTTCAATCAAAAATGTCTTGTCTGCAAAGGCTTTAATTACCTGGTTATATTTTTAATTACTGCTACTTCTTCTTGCTTAGTCTTAGAAAAAAATCTTGAATCTATTCATTTGCTAATGTTTTTTTATTTCAATATACTTAGATCTTACAATTGTTTTTGATCTCAATTAAATTCCTGATAAATGAAAGCTTAAAAATATCTGTCAGCAAGTCTTCAAATGTCTTGCTTTGGTCTATCATCAGCCCAAAACCCAAATATATACATGTTTCAATTTAATAAACAGAAAAGTGCAGATCTACGCATTTGAGAAGTACAAAACATATAATTTATAGACACATTCACTTAAAAAAAAAAAATAGGTTACACATCACAAGAGTTGCACAGTTATTTTCTCTCACTAAATAATTCGGTTTCAGCTCTGGTAAGATACACAAGATACAATTTTCATGTTTGACCTAAAAATGAACTGACCAAAAGCAAAAATGTGTTGCTCCTGCTGCTTTCATTTGGATCATTCTTCTCTAAATCTGTCTCTCAAAACTTCTGGAGGTGCAAGAGGAAATCACTGGAGTGCTTCCTTAACTGAAATAAAAAACTTAAAGTGCTACAGGATTGAACTGCCCACTGTCCGGTCATACATTATTGAAATACTGAAATAAGTCGTAAAATAACTCTGCTGAACAATATAAATGTCAGTGTGAACAGTGTATAAACAGAAAGCGTGCACGCAACCTCTAATTCAACAGAATTAATGGCCACTAAGTTTTTATTTACACTCACAAAGCTACAAGTGAACGTTGTGCTGACCAGGCAGGTAAACACTGCACATACCAGAAAAACAGTTTAATTTTACACCCAAATTTCATGTCATCCGACTCGTCTGCTGCATAAATATTTTTTTTACAAACCTTAACGAGTCTGTAGTTTCTTGACAGTGGTACTCCTTGTCTTTAAGCATCCCACAGACTAACGACTACACACATGCTGATCAACACATGAACACTTCCGCTCTTTCGGCCCTGTTCGCTCGGATTTGCCCAGCGGTGCCGCGGTGCATGCCGGGCTGGAGGCTGACAGCTGTCTTCGGTTTGTGGAGGACCGACGTCAGTGTTTGTGCTGGTCTGTGGAAGATGGCGGAGGCTGCGGCTGTTCCACCGCATCGGTTTTTCTGTCACTGTTGTAAGGGAGAAGTACACCCGAAACTCCCGGTAAGACAGATGTTTTTCTATATTTATTTATCAAAGTCTCTTGTATAATGTGTGCGGTTGACAAGGCAGCATTTCTCCAAATTACCGTTTGTTTCGCTTGCCTGCTACAGCTCAACACTAGCTAGCCAGTTAGCAGTTAGCGGCGTTTGTTGTTGTTAACTCTAAATAAACTCATGACACTAGCAAATGTTTCCTCAAAAAAACATGTCAAAGGCAAATATCAGCAGTTTTCATTGTTTGCATGTTTGTGAGAGTTTTGTCAAGGCAATGTGCTCGACGCATTGCGTTG
>JAPZDW010000025.1:16131184-16141639 GCA_029814725.1 Acanthurus nigricauda
TTTCCCCTGCAATTAAGGTATTGCTTTAAGTTTAGTTATCTATTGTTCTCTAGTTTTCTCATGGTGGTTCCTTATATTTGGTTTGCAATTGATCAGTGACATGAATTTGTGATCATTTATTTCACTTAAGTGTGCAAATCCACCAGTAATGAAAAATTCCATTAACATTTGTTCATTTCTGTCTGAAGATGTGCTACAGTAACAAAGCTCCAACAGTTTTATAAATGATAAATGAGTAGATAGAACATTACTTTACCTCCACTTGTATCTTGCATTTCCATGTGCACCAGATCAGGGTCCACATCCACACCAGATACTGACCTGGAACACAGAGGAGTTTGACATTAATTAATGCAGTTTCTGATAGTAATCAGAAACAAGGCATAAAACCATATTACACCAACTTCAGAATTTAGATTTGACATGGAACAAAGACACACAGTCAAAAAAAAAAAATTAGTTACACATACAGTTTTGAAATCTAAATTTACTTGAGCAAATGCAATTCTGTTTCAGTTGACCTCCACAATTTCAAACCCAAATAATGTAAAGTTAATGAGACAGTTATTTCAATTCAACATTATTTACGTATGATATTTAATGATACATAAAACCTTTATTGTTAGAATGAAAATGAACTGTACATTTTATTGATTGTTAGGATAAAATGTACAGTTCATACATCACAACATACAAATATACATCCCTATCTTTTGGTCCACTTTGACTACAAAAATATCTTAGTAAATATGGCTGGTTCAGCTCTTCCTGGAAAGTGCACTCAGAGGTACTAAATCTTGCCTAACATCCTTAAAACCGCAAAATTTTATGCCCTTTTTCCCTCTTAGAGTCGCACTAGCATACACTACAGTCCACTCACTCTGTGTGCCCTTCAGTAAGCAGTAAAATAAGCAGTTCATCTGATTAGGACTCCATTGTGCAGTCTGTTAAATTTCTGCAGCCCAGTAAAGATAGAATGGAGATTTAAAACCTCGTTACTTTGCCTATAAAGACACTTTATGAGCAATTAGCAGGCCATGGAGGGACAAGGGAGGATGAAAGGAGCAAAGGAGGGAAGATTGATCACAGGATCTGCTGCTCATGGGCCTGTACAAAGAGTTTGCCTACTGGCCTATTAAAATCAAAAAATTTAGGCAATAAATGTGACTTAAGCTCGTTCTTCATTAAATTAATAAATGTAAAGCTATCGAGGGGCAATGATAACAGTAAAAATGTAGCCTATATACCTTGTATTACATTTTACAGCTTTCAATTCCATAGCAGTTGATGATACTAAGGCAAATCTAGATTACTGCAATGAGTGTTACATAAATCTTTTTCCACTAACATCTAAGGAAACCCACATGAATCAGGCAAGTTTCCCTTTTGGCCAACAAAACCCCTTTTACTGGTCTTGTTAACTTTAAGAAGGAGTTCAGTCTGGTTATCAGAGGTTAAAAAAGCACATTCTTTCAAACTGATAATTCATGTTCACAAATTTACAGACATGATTAACAAGATGACAACCATCTTTGCACACAGTGCTGTGCGTGCGCTTGCATCAGATAAAGTCATAAGGACTGAAGTACGTAACTCTTATAATAAGGCACAGCAGCAGAAGATGTCAGGCGCATTTTTGCCTTTGGTTTCCTTGGACTGAGTCATTTGTCAGTGTGACCTTGTTTTATACAACTAAATAATTTGCTGAGGGAGATGTGAGAGTAGAGAGGAGCGAGTGGGAGGTCGGCAGGGGGTGAAAACAGCATTTAGAACAAGAATACTTCAAACATAACCAGTGTTAGTAATTGTTGAAACAGTGGAAAGAAAAGTCAAGGTGGTTTTCACAAGCTTTGTTTTGTTTTTGTTGCATTTAATCAAGTGTGCTTCACTTAAAATTATTCTTTTTTACTGAAATCTGATGAATTTGTCAAGTGAGACACAGTTGCTGTTTTTAGTTGAGAAAAAAGAAACATACTATTTATCAAAAAGGTCTATCTATGTAGGGATCATTTAGATAAAGTTGTCAGATACTTAGAAAAAGACTGTCAGCCTGTGGGTGGCAAAAACAAGTACTGTTAATGATTTGCTAAACATGGTCACAGCTTCCTTAGAGAAATTACATGGCAGGGTTAGAGTATTGCAGTTATGTGAGTGCCAGCCATTAACATACCAAAATATGTGAAAAAAGACCACCATATAGCAGTCCTGCATTTAAAGATATTTATAACTGTGAACATTGAGTTTTTCATCAGACCATCAGAGGGTCATGGCCTTCACAATGACAAATGTGGGTTATCTATTTATATTAGCATTGAGAAAACCAGCAAAAATCAGGCAGTTCCTTTCATCTACCATGTAAAAAAAATTAAGCTGTAGTGGTACAAAAACCGGCTATTACAGTATTTTGGGGAATTTTGTACATTTGTCCAGCTTTAACTTTCAGTTCCAAGACCAGAAGTAATGTGTCTCTCATGTAATTAAGAGGATGGGAGCAATAAAGGGTTATGGGTGGTGGATGAGTGTAGCACATCTCAATGTCATGAAAGGGGCTGCAATTAAAGTTCTATTACAGATTACAAAAGAAAGACATGATTACATCAAGAAAAAGACATGTTGATTGCTTCACATCTTATTAACCTCTCATTAGTTTTTAGTGGTTTAGTTGCTTAACTCCAGTACAACTTTAAACCAGTGGGTAGATACTATGTGCAGATGTTGTAGAGAGTAAGATTTATATATATTACACAAGTAAATCATCCAAACATGCACTGGGCACCTGCTAACTATCAAAATTTGAAATGAAATGAAAGTCCCTAAAAAAAAAAAATCTTAAAATTCAATATTAATGACCTTTTACAGTTAAGAGAGGCATCTGAAAATTGGCTACAAGAGCCAGAAGAATTTCTTTAGTTACTATTTTCTGCCAAATATTCAAAAGTATTTTAATTTTTTACATTTTTTACATTTTTTACATTAAATACACACCTGTGTATTACCTGCAGCTGTCTTTAGGAAACTGTTTGTGTTTGGATTTAAATTTACATGAGGCGCGTTCTCTTTTTCAAATTCTGCCAAAGTCAAAAATAAACTTTTAAACTCTATTATTTAACATGTGAAGTAGAATTGACAGCACTCACTAGATCCAGCGTTGATTTACAAAGTTTTCGGCTGAATAAAAGCTGTGAATTGAGCCTCCACTTACTCTGATTTACTCTGACTGTCATCATCTTTTTGGACTTGCCATCACAACTTCTTATATTATCTGACATCTAATTTTTTTTTCTTTACAACGGCAGTAAAAATGTCAGGACACACTTTCTGCTTGTTTAGACTTCGTTTACCCTTCAATAGGAAATAAGTTCTGCTGAATAAAGTGAACTAAGTCACTTTTTTAAGGTGCTACACAGCCTGCTGGATATTTTAACGATACAAACATCTCTCTATTTTGTTCACTGTGTATTTAAGAAAACTGTATTAAGAGGTGTTTACTAGTTATGACTTGAAGAGCCTCAGTTAAGAACATAGAAATTGCTGAGATTCACGATTGGAACGATAGTTATAATGAATAAAAGATTAAGTGACTCTGATATTTGTAATATACATAAACTCACATCTTCATTCAAAATTGTCACGTTCTTATCAAATAGGAGCGAGAATGAAATGAGAAACTAACATCGTACAGCAGCATCGTTCGGCTGCCTCTTGTGTGCTTGATGCAGAAAATCCCTGGTGGACTCGGCTCCATGGTGGCTTCGTCATGACGCTGTTATTTCCAGCCAGCAGCTTGATTAGGCGAAACAGGCCAGCAGCTATGCCCACATCTCCCTTAGTCCTCACTGTTGTGCCCAATATTATGTGTCATGGAGAGGGCAGTGGCTGTTTTTGTGTGTGTGTGTGTTTTTTTGTGGAGACCATTTTCTGTATGACTATCTGCTTTACCTCTGCTGGGCTGAAACCTCACATCACTGTTCAGATTGACAGCGAAACCCCAGTAGCTTTCATTCTTTGGTTTAAGGCACAGGTGGACCATTACTGAGGCCAAGCACACACTGACTCACCCGCTGGCCCTCGGCTTTCTCATGTCTCCCTTTTAATGCACTCACTGCCATGGCGCTATGGTCCCCGTGGGGCAAAATGAGAAAGCGACCAGACCTTACTTCCTCCGTAAGAGGCGACCGTTAGCAGTTAATAACCATAAGGGAGTAGCTAAAGGAAAGTCAGAGCTATGGAAGACTAACCAAGGACTAAAACCACATATAGAAGGGGAAACACAGTTGCACAGGCCTCTCAAAGTCAGTTAGCAATCAGTTTAGCAAAGCAAGCAAAAGCTGGAAATATATCCTGCAGGTAACAGGCAAACTGGCATATGCCATCAAAAAGATTTGATTTATACTGTAACTAATGAAAGCTGATGCCTCTTTCCAAATTCATATGCATGCTTGGTGCAAATGGAAGACATTAATCATCACATTTAAGCCGCCTATGGCCTTTAATTACATGTTCACTCACTGTACGCAGACTGTTGTCTACCTCAGTAAAAATCTGGCTGGAGAGATTTCCTAATGGCCTTTAAAAAGTAGAGGAGGATGGGAGGGGTGCAGAGTCCAACTTGTGGAGGCGCACACAGCTGTTGAAAGCCTTTTTAAAAATCCTGAAAATACACTGGCAAACACACACACACACACACACAAGTGCACAAACACACACTCCATAGTGCTCCATCATGTCATGCAATTACCATCCCAGTTAGGCTGCATCGGAAAATCCAATTCTACTTCTCTAATCACTGTATTTCATTAGCTCGACTAAAGTATATAGAGAAGATGAGAGAGCAGAAACATTCAGCTTTGATCGCGTTGTGTTTGTGGCCCCTGCGTGTGAACACAACCGTTTAACTTACAGCACGGTTCATAACGACAGCACAAATTAGCAAGCAGGCAGGCAACAGATGTGATGTCTGAAAGAAAACACAAGAAGTGTCGAATGTGGAGATTGGGTTTTTACATTCAGAGTCTATAAAGGCTTTGTTCCATTTGCATGAAGATAGATGTGTTTGATCTAAAAGAACATAATGGACAATATGTCAGTGCTTTTCAGTGCTCGGAAACATGACAAAACAAACGCAAAGCTTATGCGGTGAGGAGACGACTACTGTATGAGGATAAAGCCTCAGTCCATCTCAAGCCTCTAAGCAGACACATCAAAAGCAATCTTTTGCAGTCGGCGTCGTCCCTTCGCTCTATCAGAAATCCTGCTAGCTCTGTTTCACAGAGACTGACAGCAGGCAATCCGTGCAGATATCAGATCCTAGACGAGGAAAAGGTGGCCTGAATACAGAGCGGCTTGGAGAGACTTCTGGAGGATGGGCAGGTCTGAGGTTTCTCCACCGCCCCCACCTTCATTTTCCCTGGAAAAGGAAAGGTCAGTTCCTCAAGCTTATCACTGAGATTGTTATTTAAGTGCCACTTTTGGAAATGTTGTGTTTGTTTGATTTAACTTCAAGGAGTGATAACGGGAGGTAAAAGCTGCACACTTCATCTGCATTTAAATCATATTTCTTCTTCTCGTTTTTGATTGTAATTGTCAGTTTAAAGTGGTGGGGGGGCTGCCTGGATGAAGTGATTGATTCAAATGTCACCAATGACCATAGCTTCGCTGCTAATGCTCACTACACCAGATACTGAGCGTATCATAATAATGCAAATTTAACAGCAACTAAAGGATTAAAACAACAGGAGCTGCAATCCAAGGCCAGCATGTTGTTACTAAAACTCATTTACACCCATTTTAATGTTTACTTCATTTGCCACTTAACAAACGCACAAATAATGTAGTAGCTCTTTCTCTGTGTGATGTGTTTTCATGCATCGGTCTTCTTGTTTAAATCTCAGTAGCTTGTTAAAGTTATATTGTGGAGAATTTGGGAGCCGTTGACATTGATAATTAGCGTTCCCTCTAATTGGTTGTTGATTAAAAAAACAACAAAGTGATTGTGTTTCACTAGGATGTTAAAAAAAGGTTTTTTAACTTGCCACTCGTCTCGCTGCTGGTAGTTTTTAAACTGTTGAAGTCGTGGTGGGCAGCAGCTTGTTTTTCAAGGTTAAATTCACAATGAATGACATCCCAGTCCTTTGTCCCTTTGCGGTGTACGAGGCCAAAGAGTGAGTATTGAATTACATCAGTCTACTGAGGGCTGCATTTACATGGTTTCAAGGATTGAGGTGCAATAAATCTATAAGGCACTAAAGTACACAACAGCCCAGAGGTGGCAGTGGCAATACATGTAGTGCTAAAATTACACTGTGCAGTGCTGGAGTTGCCATTATTGTAGAGTTACTGTATATTTAATCTAAAGTTAGCATACAGTGCGCAAGTTTTTGACATTTCTGCATGTGTCTGTAAGAAACTGAAAGTCACTTCCTCATTTTTCCAAGTTCGAATTGCAGGACATTTCTCTCAGATTTGCTGAAGAAGAGTGTTTGCATGATACTGTGTGTGGGCTGAACAATTCATTCACTCTGTCATGACTTTCTGACAGCAAGATGTAGCAATTAGGAGTTGGAGAAAGTGCTGTTTTCTTCTGTTTTAACCACGAAGAAACCCAGAAGTAAGAAGAATTAAATCACAAAGAGAATGATACTGTATTTCACACAAATCTGAGTTTTAAGTCACAGAGTGAGAATGAATTAGAGTGCAGAAGATTAGTTAAGGCTGCATGGGGAAAAAGCCCGGGGTGTTGGTTGAGAGTTCAGCGCAGAAGAAACAGGCCATCATGAACATTAATCTGTCATCAAGCCGCAGCTCATTGTTCCCTCGTCATCACTGTGGCACAAGCCTAGAAACATCATTTCTGCCGGGTACTCCAGAGATGTCAAGCCTCTCTCCCACAAGATTAAAGATTGCATTACAAATTAGTTCGCATGAGCAATGGCACAGAGTTGCGATTAACTCTAGGTTAGCGTGGATTAATCAAGATCATTTAACCCCGGGGTTCGCATCGAGGAAGCTAAATATACTTTAACAAGAAGTAGGTTTTAGCATTAGAAGTAGCTCGTGGCTGAGCTAATTATGTTTTTATCACAAAACAAAAGATCAAAGATAACACTGAGGAGAATAGAAATAGTTCAAAGAAGGGGAGGACAGTAAACAACCGACTGTCTCATGGGAATAAGTCCTCTGCCACTACTTAAAGTTTGTTTAATCCGCCATCTATCCTTCTTCCTGTGATCTCACGGTTTGTCATTTCTTGTATGCAAACAATTGTTTCTATATTAAGATCCCGATAAGGCTTCTAAAGCAAATGTGATACATACACACTGTTTTATATTTTGCATGAATAAATCAGCTTTTTTTCACATCCCTGACCATTTTCAACAGATAAGTTTCAAAAGACGAGTCTGATGTTATTCTACATTTCTCATATTTTCCACAGAGCCTTCATGAAAAGACCAACAATGAATCGATCCTGTTGATATCTATTTCAAGCGAAGCCGAAGCCTGAAATTGTATTTCTCCGTGCTTCAGACCTCCATTGTAATCCTGAGACTATTGAAAACACAGTAATGAGCCACACTGCTGCACCGGCTGACGTGTTCCTTCATTACAATGAGCATCGGTGCTGTAATTTATTTTCAATCGATTCCACATACACAACGGCGGTGCCATAAATACTCGCAAGTGAACTGAATCTGCAGCTGGAAATTGTTCCTAACCAAAGCAAACATTATTACTGAGCAACAGAGGCTAAAAAAACTGCAGTTCAAAGCTCTTTTAGGTTTTTTTTTATTTGCCTTTTTTTTAAGTGAGTACATTTTGATGCAAGATTTATGAACAAAGTCTAAAAATAGTGAGAATCAGACCAATGAAAGTTGTTGATTTTGGTCTTTTCAGAATGAGGCTTTTCTCTTTTTTTTAACTTTAGTTTTTACTCCATATAAACAGCACAATGACATATGGACTTAAAATGCAAAAAATATGTATTTTAAAGATATTGGAGAATTTTAAATATGACCATCTTATATTTAATGTTGACTGAATGCATGTTTGTCTTATAGGTTTTTTACATGACACCAAAGACCCAGCAGGACACAGAGAGGGTTTATTGTAGTACGTCTGTAGATACTTTTTTACCTAAGCTAACATTTAACTATCCATTTGGTCTCTGTTGGCTGTTTAAGCATCTTTTTGTGATTCTTCTCTTCACTTCGAACAGAACATTCAGTTTTGGTTTACTTTTTAATGGATCCTTTTCATTATGCTTACTCGTGCTTCATCATCATCAGCACATTTCCTCATTAAAAATGGTAAAGACTCAAATGAGAATTCAATAAATTTATTCAAAGTAATAGATCATTTAAATCTCTGTCGGTTGCTAATTTCACAACACCATCAAACTGCTCCTTTTAATTTTTTTGTCTTAATTAAGAAATGTCTATCAACAGTAAATGTATTTTGCGTTTAAATGCACCCTGAGGAGATGAGGAGTGAGGAGCAGGGAGTTTTCTGGAGGAGCTGAGAGTGAGGAAACACAGGTGTATCCCACACGGAAGTCTTCCATCAAGTGGCAAGACAGGTGTTAACGGTACAGCTGTGCAGCACATCATAAATAACAGTGGTCGTTTAAGTTTGATGTTTAGGAACCAAGGATTTCTCATTTTACAGCTTCGCCTCCTCTGTCATCGCTTCACTCACTCGCATCTCTCTCTTTCGCTGTGGAGACGAGACATGACGGAGTGAAGCCAGGAGATGTGTTGGCGTAATGAAAGGTACCAAACGTAAGCCGGTTGAGGTGAGAGGGTTTAAACAGCAGGAAGCTCTGTCTTCATCCATGTTTCCATACCTGGAGGTGTGAGCGTGCAGGAGTGGCAGTGATCATGTCATTGAAGATAAATGTGCACGGGGTAAATTGCAGTGTGCTCCAAATCCAATTCCCCAATGAGCCTATTGATCAAAAAGGGAACAGCGGCAGCCATAAGCCATCATATACAGTAGCAGCAGTGTGAAAACGAGGGCTACGCAGGTCATTTAATACCAAAAAAACTGACATGTCAATGTATTACCATACAGGATGCCATGGTTGGATGGATGGTTGTATTTTAGTCAAAGGCTTGTCACCAGGATGAGTCAGTCTGTTTGGTGTGTCCTGATATAAAGTTGAATTGATTGTCTAAGAGCCCTGTCTTGAACCTCGATGTGAGAGCCCTTCTCTGAGAGCGATACCTAAGGCTCAAGTGGATGTCAAGTGCGATTTGACATGTCGGAAATTAGAGCAGCGTGTTTCAGCAGGCAGAGAGAGAGCGGTTTGTTCTGTTTCCCATTATGCTAATGGCACTAAAAAAGTTAGCATGTTCATGCAAGGATGTCTAATGGTTCTGATATCCCTCAGTGCCTCCTTGTAGGAAACCAGGGAACAGCCGCGCTGTGATGTGATGTGATTTTCTGTTCACCAGCTTCTTAATAAAGAAAACAATTAACAGAATATTTTTGAACCCTATGGACCGAATCCCATCCCGTCTAATTGGAGATCATTTGATCAGTTTTGTACAGATGAATATGCTTTCTGGTGCTTCTGAAAATCATGAAAGCAATCTTATAAATGAAATATTCTGCTAATATTTTGCTTATCTGAGGGCAAGAACTTATATTCATGTCTTTCCATATTTGTAGTGTATAGTGAGGCTTCATGTTGTAATGAAAAATAGAGGAAGCAGGGAATTTTGCACATGTAAAGAAATGTTGGCCTCTTGCGGACCTGTGGCCTTCTCCCCCAGTCCATATATGTCCTCATACATTTGAGCTTTATGTACTTCATACAGAGTGACAGCTGCAGCTTCTTTTCTTTTCTTTTGCTGTGCATGGTTATATATTCTTTCTGACTTAATGATGCATTTCACTGGAAACGATACCATGTCTCTAGTTTTTACTGCCTCTCATTCCATTCACATGCTGTCTCGTCACTAGAATTCAACATTATATAAGTTACAGGATTTTGTAGTTTTCCTGCCTAGAAACACCCACTTTGTGACCCAGTTTCCTAAACTGAACTCGACATGCATCTCAAACACTAGCTGCAACAGCATAATATCTATAATGGACAGTTCTACATACACAGTTCTACATTCAGTGCCTAAAATATTGTGTCATTTGTTAAGAGTATAGAGGTCACAACAAGTCCTCCTAATAAAGCAATAAAGGATATTTGTCCATGCCCTCTTGATTGTTACATGGAAGCATTTTCTAATGTAAGGTCTCTTGTCTCCCGCCCTAAAAATCTGTCTCAAGTGACTGTTGAAAAGATGTTATATGTTCGGACAAAAATGTGGGTGTAGTTTTGTTTCGGTTTAGACACAAAAAAACAGCTTGTATGGTTTTTGGAGAGACTATTTTTTGGGTTAAAATCCATTCTTTGCTAAGGTTAAAATTTAAAGATATACAATTTCAACGACACCCATTCTA
>JAPZDW010000025.1:18363633-18380726 GCA_029814725.1 Acanthurus nigricauda
TGACAAATATGCACCATGTAATTTGTGATTTTATTCACCACTTTTCATGTTTTGTATTAATGGTATTGACTTGATAGAAGCACTTAAAGATTGGTTTACAAGCCTCACCAAGGACTTTGTATTCGAACAACCTCATTATCAAGGCACAGTCCTTTATTTTAGAATGCTTAAAAAAAAAAAATCTAAAAAAATTCCAATTATTTAAGTTTGGCCTTGAAACAGGATTTGTAAAATAAGGCGGCTGAATTTTGTCTGCAACTTCAGCTGGAGCTGCAGCTTCTTTTGCCAGCAAATCAGTTTCACGGCTGCTTGTACTTTAATGTATTTTAATTTGGACTGATCATATTTTTATTACTTGTAGCTGTAGGCTAATAGTTAGTTAGTGTATTGCAGTTATGGTAGCCAGCCGGGTAAAGTCTTTATCACCCTTTCCGATTCTTTGTGTAACATTTTGCTCATGTGAACTGCTGAACGGCTGTCACAAGCCAGGATTACCTGCTTCATTAATCATTTAGTTGTTAATATTGAAATCTATGGATGCTGTCTGTTAAAGCACAGGCGCAGCATGGTGTGCTGCCTTGACTGTTGGAACAGTTTCTCAGGTAGACACTTGATTTTCTATGTTTCGGACAGCGCTCCGTCGTTTCCTCTCACCAGATAATAATCCTCCTCCTCTTCTCCTCCTCAGAGCTTCTAGTCTTGGCCTTGAGGGCACACCAGCATGAGTCAGGAGTCACTGGAGTCTGGTAAGAACTACTCTGTGAACAGCTGCGTGAAATCAGTCAGATAATATGTTTTGGAAAGCAGATTGGAAAATAGAAATTGTGTTGTTCCAGATGGAGACTCCGCTCAGGATGTGTCTGACTTCAACTGGGATGACTACCTGGAGGAGACTGGAGCCTTGTCTGTGCCGCATCACGCTTTCAAACATGTGGGTGCTGGCAACATTCAAGCTAACACACAGCAGCTATTCATGGTCACTCACCGAACATCTGTGTTAAGTCCTTATGAAGTTTCATGTCACTGCTAGTTAGTTGGAAACTATGTATGAAATCTGAAAGCATGACTCAAATTTATGGAATGAGTCAGTAAGTGAAAACTCCAGTAATTTCAATAGCTATGAACACATCCAGTCAGAAAGCACAAACACAGAAGTCACTGTAACATCACCAGTCGTAACAAAGCTTCTCTAGAACTCCTTTTTATCCCTCCATGTCTGCGATAGTCATACAGGCTGGAGGCAATATTGTTTTCCTCATCCATGTGAATTGAACATATTCCGCAAGGTACTGAGAATTTTCATCAATTTTGGCTCAAACTTTCACACGGAGTCAAGGGTGAACTTAGCAAACTTAAATTGTCAAAAGTCAAGGCCACTGTGGCTTTACAAAACTGTTGATTGCTATTATCCAGGAATTTACAGACGGTTATTTTAGTTACAAATGACACTGAGCTTCATACTAGCAGGCAGGTGGACTTAGAGCCAATAACTGCACGGAGTAAAAGTCATCTTTTCCCTTTTACTGTGATTGAACACTCTTTCGAGTTGTTTGATTTGTGAGTAACCAGCTGCAGAGTGGAGTGTCCCACTCAAGTTAACGGTTCCATGTATGGTCATTCTTCTGTCCTTGTCTCAGGTGGACCAGGGCCTGCAGACGGGTCTGACTCCAGGCATGAAACTGGAGGTGTGTGTGCGCTCAGAGGCCGACAGTCCTTACTGGGTGGCCAACATCATCACTACATGCGGCCAGCTGCTGCTGCTGCGCTATGAGGGATACCAGGACGACCGCCGTGCCGACTTCTGGTGTGACATCATGACAGCAGACCTCCACCCACTGGGCTGGAGCCGCCAGCTTGGGAAGACCATGAGGGCCCCTGAGGGTGAGGCATGGCTGCTGGCATGTTTTTGTTTGTTTTAGCTTCTGTTTATGCTATTGATGCACAAATGATAAAATTCTCATAACATGGCCAGTGTGAGTTACATTTAGGTGTGTTTTTGGAGAACTCCTATATTTAAAATCAGTGCACATATATGTGTGTCCCTATTATATAATAATATGTGTAAGTGTTTTTGGTGCGTGCATATGTGATGTGTTTTTTGTGAAAAGCAAGTTTCTATACAAAAATATCCCTCTCGTTTTCTCCCGTTTCCCCTCTCACTCTCTCATCCTCCACAGCCTGCAGATAAGCCTGGGTAAGCCCTCTGACTGAGGCACCAGCACGGCCCCCTCTGAATCTCATTGAGGCTGCACAGTCTGCAACCAACTGTCCACAGATGCATGTGCCAAAACAGTCAGCAACTCTAACCCATGTGCCGCTCCACCGTCACTTTAGCGTAATTCCATTAAGTCTTAAGAAAAAGAAACCAAAAGTATTATGACTGATGTATCTGCTTATTCTTCTTATTTTACCTTAAATGTCAGTTTTAACATGTATTATCGAACACAAAGCATCCCAACAGACCATTAGGAACCATGGTAATCTAAACTGAAATTATGCTTTTTCACCTTTAAAAACAATATTACCCTAAATTATCAATAACCCAACGAACCTAAAAACCTAACCTTAACCATAATGTTGCTGCCATGCATTTTATTTAAACTGGCACTGACCAGCAATGACTGGCAATACGGCTGCACTCCTGCAACAGCAAGTTACAAATGAAAACTGAGGACAAAAAATACTGTCAAACACAAGTTGTTTGCCTCTGAGCAGATTTTTTGCCCCTAAAACAACAAAAGGGAGAAAGAAACTAGGAATTCTCTTGGGCAGATCCAATTTTATCTAACAAATCACTACAGAAACAAATCACACTGCACAATTCGGCGGAGGAGGTGAGCAATTGACCCTGCTTCAAGGTCATCTGATGGTAAAGCCACAAGAGTCACAAGGTAGCATTCATGCTAACTGTCAGTTAGGCTTAAACAGTAGATTATGCAAGTGAATAGAGACATGCTTAAAAAATAAGAGTCAAATAAAATAAAAAAATGCAACAGTGTCACTACAGGATATTAAGGCAATGTGAACAACTCTAGTGTTGGTGTCTTCTGTGCAAAAATAGAAAGTCTGCATTGAGGCAATAATAACACATTTAGTGCTTCGCTATAAGATGAAGTATTCACACTAATAAAAGAATAAATAGGATATTTCCTTTATAAGATGTTGGCAGAATCAAAGGTTCAATAGTTCAATGACACCAATCACTTACCTTACAGAGGGCAGTAAAGCCAACCAGCCTCTGAAGTTCCCCGAAGCAGCAGGTTTCTGAGTGTAGATTTTCCCTCGATGCTGGTCAAAGATCATATTTCTCTCTTTCTTCAGGCCTTTTTCTTCTCCACCCTTTTGTCACATAAGAACATATATATTTTAATCTTTGACATACTTCTTGTAATACTGTATATAAGGATGTAAAAGTAGGTCATACAGAACTAGTACTTAATGCATCTTAGTTGGAGCTTGACTCTTCAGTCATTTTTAATCAATAATATTCCAGTTTAGTCCTCTAACCCTCTATATTTTGCTGTCATCATTCCATCATGATCATTATCTCAATAGGCTGCTGTCTGCAAGGTTGTCAGAAAATGTGATGACAATTGTTCCACATTTAGCTGCAACACTGTCACTCATCTTTATTCTCTGAAAAACTCCATCTGTGCTATATTATCTTTTATAAGATACTGACTAAGCTTTTCTTTATCATTTATTTACATAAACAATAAAATGTGTTTGTACAAAGCTGTTCTTCTCCACATTGGGCACGTGCTGAAAATCAAGTCGCGGTTAAAATCGTCACCAAAAATACGAAACAACAGTTATTATTAGCTAGTTAGCTACTATGTTAACTTAGTTACAGTCAAGATAAGTGGCTTAATTTTTCTTCATCTGCACAATAAAGAAAATAGGTGGCTTTACATTAAGTGGGTTTCTTGTTTTCCTATTACCTAAAATAATAACATACTGTTATCTTAATAGAACTATGCGGTACTAAGCTAATCCGCCATTATGAAATAACAAAAGTATGTCAAGTGAAATATGGAGAAAAGACTGTATTCCACATATATACACATTAAGCTGTAAGCACGCCTTCACATATTATTCAGACTACCAATGTAATGGATTACCTGCAACTTCTGGCTGCTTATTTACCGATAACTAGCCTGTGGTCGTTAATTCCTCTGTACTTTAACGTTACTTCACATCAATCCAGGCCCGCGCGCTCCTCAATTAGATTTGGACACGAGTCGTTTCAGTTGATTTAATCCCTTTTGTTTATCGCCCCATGACGGTCACAAATCAGCCGCTTCACAGATGCGCAGGACATTAGCGGACCGTGTGGTTCAAGACAATTAACCCTGCTGACTTTAATTAGTTAAAAAGTATTTTCCGTCCAGTCCACATCAAGTGACAGTTGCATTTATCTCTCAGCAACGACTTTTTTAAACTTTAAACTTTAAAAGACGTCAATAAAACAAGTTGCACCCTTTCCTGACGCAGTTAGACACCCTTGGGGCTAAATTAGCACACACTGTACTTATAAGTGCAATACAGACACAAAACTACACTGAACACTAAACACAGGAAGGTAAAATCCTGCCAGCAAAACTCCTGTTTGAAATTCTGTGTTTGCATGCTACCTACCGGATTGAAGAGTGTGACATGAGAATTTCAGTGGAATAAATAAATATAAATATAAATTATTCAACAACTAATGCAATTTTAATAGGCATAGCTCGAGTATTAAACACACCTGCGTAGACCACTTTCACTTGAGCAAAGTTTGAAATGCACGACAGGATAAAGCTGACCTGAGTGAACAGCTTTGAATGCTGACCAGTAGGAGGCGCATGTCATTTGCCATTTGCATGGCTGTTAGTCCTATGGCAGCCCCTCTAGGACATATTTAAGTATTTACACATTATAAATCATTGCAAGGTTCACTGGTTCTATCCAGCAGATGAAAAAAATCAGCAGATACTCAGTTTAACACAGGCCACTGACATTTTTTATACACTTTTGTATATTTGTACTGTTGTAAGCTGCCTTGCTGCTGAGTGGAGTGTGTTTGTTTTTCTGATTCATTTTGTTGAGCAAATGTAACAGTCTTATACTCTGTGAGTCAAAGCTTAGTGCACCGAGCTAGACAACTGCATCGCTCTTGTAGAAGCATAAGAACCATTTCAATAAATAACCATCAACGATCCCGACTTTAAACTGTGTGTGTGTTTATAATTCTGAACCAACATACTGACCCAAAGAGCTAAATCATTTCACATAAAACTATGATTCGACAGTCACCGTTGCTCAGTTTGCCCGGATCTGGATTCAAGGAGCTCAATCAAAGCTTGTTGCCACATTTGCAGTTGCACTTTGACATACACTTGTGCCATTAGCATCGTTATTTTCCTAACATGTTCCTCTGTGTCTCTCCACTGGGACGTGACTCATGAGTCATGAATTTCACACACTCATCCCATTAAATAAATGAAATCTTAGCCCAAACATATGAAAAGAACATTGGAAACACTATTTTTGGACTGTTTCTCCAATGAAACCTCATATCCAAAAGGAACATTACCTTAAATTGACAGTGAACCAAGGGATGTTATTGCCACACTGTGGTCTGTGACATCCTTATTTGTCATTATTCCTCATATTTTGTTAATATCTCAGCTCTAAGGATATTTTCAAAAGTCAGTGCAGTATTTTACTGAATGCATTTACTTCCCCACACTCCCCCCACAGATCCCTTTGCCCCTAAGAGGAGCTGAGTTCTGAGAACATCAAGAGATTATTATCGTTTTTGGCTTTCAAAAGACGAACCACCCTCAACCATTTAATGTGCTGATCCTTGAGAGACTAGATTTTCCCAATCTCAGTGTCAGCCCATGATGCCCCTGAGACAGTCTCATCTGTTTACGACCTAACAGCAGATGAACAAGATTAAACCAGATCTCTCTTTGTGAGCAAGTGATCTGGGTGCAGGTGGCATCAGTTAACCCTTAGCAGGAAGGCATTTATGTGGAAATAAGTTTTGCCTATGAACCTTCCCAGCCACTTATGTTCATGTATCAGTGGCGGCATACATGCTCTGTGGTTTATGCTATTGGTTAATCATTTATCTTGTGGCTCTAGTGGCTCTGGGTGCACAGTCAGCCCCGGCATATGGAATCATTAAAGCTTGGGATTCCCACAAAATGTTATCTGACACTTTTAGCCTTGAGGGAAATGAAATGACTTGTCTCCACCCCATTGATCAACAGTGGAATTGAAACTCTGAAATGTTAAGGGAGAACTAATTAGGAGGGGCATACCTCATTAAGCCTCATTAAAATAAAGATCAGAAAGACACCCAACACATTCCTGTGATCCAGAAGTTTTATCTGCCCCATTATAGGATAATAAATCCTCAGTCTAATTGATTCTGAGGTAGATGTCTCCATTCCAACTTTACACTTAACTTTACCTCCAGGTGGGAAAAACTCCTCACACTCTTAGTTGTCCTGCTGTGTTGTGGTTACTTTAACAGGTATGGCAATATTTGGGAACAAATTTGTTAAACTGCATTCAATGACAAGGATAACAATGTTATTTTTCATTGTTGACACTTTTGTTGCACATATCAAGAGGAAAATTTTCTGTATTAGCAAGAAAAAAAAAATTCAGAACTTTGAAAATAAAAACAGGACAGAAATGATTTTTCTGATGCCATCAAATAAAAAAAAAGATTCAGCGAAGAATGTAAAATAAATGAGTGAAATTCTAAGAAATGATCTGAGATGAGTTGCACATTCTCAGCCTCTCAGCTCAGGGAATTAGTGCAGACATGTCAAATATCTTCCTATATATGCTGGTGTGTGCTTGCTCCACCTGATGGGCACATTCATTAAATGTTATAAATTTAAATTGGCTCAGTTCATGTGTGTCAGTGGCATGTAATTATGTAATTTCTAACCAGTATTGCAAAGAAAGACCCTACTGTCATGGAAATGAAGCTGAATGTTACTCCTCTTTAACTGTGATGATAAGAGAGAGTCGGTGGAGGAGCGTGGGCTCGCCAGTGTCCAGTCCTCTACAGATTTGGACATTCCAGTAGCATCTCCATCCGAGTGGCCTCATCTTCAACCAAAGGTTATGTAATCATTTTGATTTTAACTTAAGCTGTGGAGCTGTGCTTACTGCTTAACATTTACAAGCATTTGTAACAACATTTCAGCACATCTATGACACACAAAGTCAATGTGGATATTATTAGGCTTTTTTGATTGTTTCTGAAAGTGGATGGGTTTAAAATCTTTCACCTTGAGTCAGAGTTCTTGAACATTATTTTTTGTTTAATTTATCCTCATCGACTTTATTGGTATTACAGATTTAAAAGTGAAAACAGGGATTTAAAAGTCTCTTGATCAAAGCAATGAAAAGAAAAGACATAACAGTATTATACTGAAACACGGGATCATATTTTTGGTATGTTTTATTAATAATCAGCCACTGATTCATGCAGATAGATTAAAATCTATCTGCATGACTCAATCAGCAAAGCTTATAGAAGTAATGTGTTACAGTTGTACTTTAATTACATGTGGCAATTTTTCTTCCCTACACTTTCACTGTTTTTGTCCCAAACGTTGGTGTCAAATCAAAAGGCACTGTTACCTCAAAGAAATTTACGAATTTCTCTGTATAAATATTTTAGATAAATTTGATATAATGTAAGTACACCACTTAGGAAAATAACCAACTAAGAAATCCTTGTGTTTGGACAGTTTCATGTGAGCTTGTTAAATAATGTATGTTTTAATAGGAAAATGCTAACACCAACCCTGCCAGAACTAAAACTGCATCAAAATGCATTTTATCATATCATATTCTGTGCAAAACAGAGCAATTAAACTCAGGTTTTCAGGTATTGGCATAATGACACAGTCCTGCCCCGTATTGGGAGCATGTGCTGTACTGGCCTGGTGGTCTGTGGTATCCTACTGTGCCAAAAAAGGTCAGCAACAGAAAACCATTATTAGGCAGGACTCCATCCACATGAGTGTTGATATCATACACTCATTTATTACATTGATCACCTAATGTGTTTCTAATTGAATACAACTGCTCCTGTATCAGTTTTGCATAAGCTTTAGCCTTGTTAATACTGTCCATACCAGCAGATTAGAATAATCCAATAAAACAATCCAAAGGTTTATAAATGCAAAAATGTGAAGTGAATAACTGCAAAACAATGTTTTCATGCAAAACAGATAGCAGGTGTGTGAACTGGCAAACCCTCTTACGAGCCGACTGTGACAGATGTGACAAAGAAACTTGGAGTGATGAATGACCTTCCTCTCTGTGTGTATCTGTGTGAGAGTGTAAGAAAAGACTGGATTTTCAATTTTTTTGATTATTAAAAGAAGAGAGGAAAAAGTAGACACACTGAGTAAACAATATACCGTGGACTTGTCATGAGAAACTTTCCTGTCAGATAAGCTTGTTCTTATTTTCTCTTTTCTTTTGATGGTTTGTTTCATGTGAACAGTGTTTTTTTTACTTTGCTGACAGACAAGGGAATTTATTTCTTAAAACAAAGTTATTACTTCTTGAAACAAAGAGAATTTTGACACAATGATTGAAATACCCAGTGGTCAAGTTAGTTAATACTATTAATTAATTAAATTTGGAATAAAAGATCTACTCAAGATTCACAAAAATAATATCAATGTCTTTAATATACTTTCATATCAAACTTTTTCCTTTGCTTATGTAAGCTTATATAAGTCAAAGTGTATATTGTGACATGTACAGCTAAAAACAGGGTTACCTTTACAATGTAATTATTTCTCCTGCCACTGAGAGCTATTTTAATCCATAAACAGAGGACACAAAACTAAATAAAATAAAATATGAGAATATAAACACAATATTATAAGAGGTAAATAAATAGATAAGGTATCTAAAGGACGCTGTGTACTATGTGCAATATGAGATATTGAGTATCAGACTACTATATATCTATGCATAATCTATTTGTAAGCAGGGTGTAAAGGTCTGTAACTGTTCGGTGTGGTGGTGTGTGTGTGTGTGTGCGTGTGAGTGTGTTGGTGGGGGTTGAAGCGTTCTGCATGGGGGCAGTGGATTAGATCTGTTGATCAGTCTGATGGTCTGAGGATAACAACTGTCCTTTAGAATGGCCCTTTGTCTGCACAGATATGCCAGATGTTAAAAGATAATGTCTGATGAGAACTGCTCTGTAGCTGGGTGTCATGCTTCAATGCACCACAGGGTTCACGAACTGTCAGTCTATTGCTCACCGTATCAGAGAAAGTGTGTATGTTGTCGTATTAAGTATATGAAAGTGGAAACGTACAAGCCAAAGTGCAAAGCAGGGCATTATAATAGTGTATACTTACTGTAATTGTCATTTGTGTATGTGTTTAAAAAAAATGTGATGATGCATTCAGGTGACCCCTGGATTTGCAATATCACTAGTTCATCTGATAATATGTACCAGGATTTTAAGTTACGTGAACATTTCAGCGTTCTATGAGGAATCATACAACCAGCAAAAAAGGCAACTGTTTATTTCAAAACTATAATATGACTCATTAAAAAGTTAGCATCAGCCGTAGCATCAGTTTGACATCTGAAGACAAATTCTTCTGGAGAAAAAAAAACATATTCTTTATTGAAAGGGGGAAAAAAAAATCAGCGCTGTGGTTGGTAAAAGTTAGCCAGCGATAGACCGTGTTAGATGACAGATGATTCATCCAATCACATGCCAAGTATTTTTGACAGTTTCTGCCCTTTTCAAACTGTTTCTGAGGAGGACTTTCAAGATGATTCTGTGTAACAAACAGTCAAGTTAGTGTAAAACTTCTTCACATCCAGTTTTGGAAAATTTATATCATCATATCAAATAGTGAAATTTAAAAGAAAAAAGTTGCTCTAAAGAGTAAAAAATACAATTTTAGGTCCTGTAAGCCGAATGTGAGCAGCGACGACTGATGCAGAGGCAGAGAAAACATTTAGGTTAAAAGATCTTTTCGGAATAGATTTCTGCACTGATACTAGGTAGATTAACTGAACTGCATCATTGTTTCTAAAAACAGAGGAAGCTAGATGCCCTTCCTCCATTGCAAATCTTTTTGATATACTCTTGAAGTACTTTCTTTCTTTTTTTAAGAAAAAAAACACTGTACTTATGCAACACTAAACTAAAAAACTAGACACTATTAATAACAATAATACTAATCAGCAAACAAGCTATTTTCATTAAGCTGTCTCCTTATTGTGGCCTGTACATGATGTGTGCTGCTGTTATTAATTAAACATTGTTATTAATTAATTAAAATGCACTCAAAGCCCTTAGCCATCAGTTACACTGTGTACTGAATATTCAAAGAGTGTAGTATTTAAAAGTCATCCTGCTTGTACTGCCTTGGCCCTCAGTCAACATGACCCCACTGTGACCACCAGCATTAAGCACCTGGCACTGGCTGGATCCCACCCAACTTCCCCGACTTACTGTATAATAATCTATAATTATCTATCAAACCTTGAAAGAGGTTGTACCGCTATCTTGTGTATGAGATTCTGCCTGAAGTGCTGTGTTAGCCTGTCAACAATTGCTGAATAAGTGCATTCAGAAGCTCTTGGTGCTTTGATGTCGTAAGTATGTTTCTTTAATCAAGACTTATCCAAGGAGATAATGGCTTCGTAGATAATAAAAGGAATATAATGTGGTGGTCATTAAGGATTAAACATTTAAAATTACAAGTGAATGAACAAGTAAGCCCTGAAGACTGTACTGTCCTTCACAACTCCCTGCTGTCTGCTCACAGGCACACATTAGTACTGCAATAATCCTCTTTGACTTTTTGCCATTTAATACACACAGTGTATTAAGAGTATGCATAAATTCACCCCAGAATTGTGGTAGCAGAGTCCCTTTATGGGTAGAATTAAGACTATTACCCTATTTCAATTATGCATTTGGTTTATTAGCCATTGCATGACTTGGTGATAATGCAAAGAATAAAGGTATAAAAACTGATACTGAAGGGAAAGTGTTGTGCTCGTAATCCATCCTTCACCTTACAGAATATCTCAGCGTGCAGCCATTTGCAATAATATAGGAACAGTGAAGAGACGCTGGTTGTTTGCAGTGAGTTGGGATTTGAGAAAACATACCTACCCTCTCAAGTAGGAACTGCGGCTAATGTTTTTCCTGATTTGATGTGGGGAACGCAGAGGCTCCAGTTCTAATTGAATGCAGGGTTGATTAAATTTTAATTGTTCCCAACAGATGCTGAACTCCTGCTGATCTCAAACGGAGAGGACTCATCACAAAAGACCATTCTTCTACGTAAATAAGTTGCAGACATTCTCCATAACCAAGAGTGGAATCAGTCTAGATTACAGCCAACTTACGTAATCTTATTTTGAAATGAAAAATTTAAGCTTGTTGAATTCCTCCAGTTAGACGTCTGTCTGTCGTTTTGTTTTTAGCAAAAAGCTTTTATAGAAATCTCAGTGTCTAAGATATTTTATTTATTTTTTTTAGTGTGCTATTCAGAATTTTCTTTTTTTTAAAACATATCTGCTATGTTAACTTTACTCTTGCTGTTACTTACTGTTCTCCAGTTGCCACAAAAATATTGCCATTGTATGTTTCTGCAAAACCTGATACATTAATTTGCTACATTACATTCAAGTGTAACATAACATTTTTTACAGACATCAATGTGATACATTAAAATGTGAGCCAATATTACCCAACTTTTTCACCAATCAGGAAAAGTTGATGATGGTGACATGACACTTTAGGAGCCATTGTTTGAGAACACACTAATGTAGAGTATTAAAAACAGGTTATTTTTTGGACAAGTGCCAGAACATTTTCCAGAGATTTGTGTTGCAACAAAACCCAGTGTTCTTTAGGAAAAGTTTGGACAGTTCTGATCGTGTTTGTAGAAACCAAACTGAGTGTTTTCAGATGATACGTTTTGGTGGAGACCAAAACAAATGTTTCTGAGGAGAAGTCGATACATTTTCCAGAAGTGTGAAGACAAATCAGGTTGTTTATATGGTGCAGTGGGACATTTTTCAGGCCTGTTTTTATGGACTCATAAACCAGTATTTTTTAAAGGGGAGTCAAGACATTTTCCATCCGTTTTTGTTGAGACCAAACCACATTTATCAAGCAAAATCATGTCTTTTTCCACATGATTTTTATGCTTAAATCTTACCAGACCTTAAGGACAGAAACCTAAAGTTTCAACATAAAGAAAGGTAAAGTTCTTATGTGGGTTGCAGAAATTTACAGTATCAACATTAATTCTGCTGATAAGGTTGGACACGAAGCTCTGCTATTAAATATAATAAAGCTGAATAGCTGAATGTAATTCTTCGTACAGTTACCGTAATGCGTGGCCATTAATTGTGAATGAGAATATATTAATTTCAACATTAATCTGTCTGATGAATGTGAACTCAGTGTTACACTGTATGGCTGTACTCAAAGCAGACCTCATGAGTGTATAAGGAAAGGAAATTAAATCTTCATTCAATGATATAACACTTAAGATATATATCTTTTATGTGGTATAATTTATCACAGATGTGCTTCAAGGTGTGCTTTCCATAGAATGAAAAGATGGTAAAATACATTTTAATAAGACACTGCTGGCAACAAACAGGCTTGGTTTAATTGTGAGAGGAAGGAAAGGGGCTCTCTGTCTGTCATAACACTGGATCTGATATATGAAAAAATAAAAATGTCTCCCAGACCACATTAGTCACTTTTCCGCCAAAAATTGCTAAAAAATAAAAAGGTGTCTATTCATTTACTGTTTGTCATGACCTGGCAACTACTGAGAGAAAATATTACAAAATATTTATCATCTTCATGTGGTTTTCAGACTTGTGAAGAAATCTGAATCCAATACAGAGGAATAATAAGATTCTTGTCAGACAGATCAGGGCTTTTCCATATGGCTTTTTATCTTCTTGTCCATTGATTTTTATTTGTTTGCACCGCTTACTTGATTCAATCTGATGGGTATTATATTGTTATCACACCCTGCACACAACCATATCTGCGGTGCAACGTGGTGTTTAGGATATTACTGTATTGGTCTTAAGGCCAAAACACACTGTAAGTGGCTTAATTGCATGTTTTTGAAGAAGTATGCACTTATTGTTTTAAATGGCCAAAGCGAACCAGAATTGTTACGAGCTGCATCAAACTGCCTTGAGGCCCGGCTCTGACCTTGTTTCGATTTTGGCGATAAAAATGAGGACCTGGCAACCGAGCAGTTTTTTTCCTGCAGCCACTGCACCTGTTCAGAATGGGCTAAAGGGAAAAGCACTGCATGCAGGACTTGCTGCTGTGAAAACTCTTATCAGTAATGATCAAAATAAGCTATATTATATACTTATATAAATACTAAAATATTACTCTATCAGTTTTATATATTATGATTGTCAACATAATAAAATTCTGTCACGACTGTAAGAAAACGGGAGGAAATGATCAGAATGACCTCAAAGTTTTGTCAAAAAGAAGGCTGCATTTATGTGTGTGTATGCGTGTGTGTGTTTGTGTGTGCACTCCTGTTTTAAGATTCCTTGTGTGAGATGAGGTCGTCCATGCCACTATTAATGAATATAAATACTACTTACAATCAGAGCAGCATTTATAGACATTTCTTCAAAATACTGCTGATCTGGTGGCTTTGACATTTTTAAATTCGATCTCTGCAGCAGCATCTAAAAACGGCAATAATTGCTTTCAGTGCGTTTGGCCTTAAAAGCCTCAAAAAGAACCCCAAGTCTGGACTGACAGCTGCTCAGTATAGCCATGTTACAGTTACTAAGCTGGCCAATCTATTAAGTTATCGAATATATCTAAGTTTTTCTAAAATATTAATGATCAAATATGATTTCTTTAAGAAATGTCCTTTATTTGCATTACATTTTTCCACCCTTTGGTTAAAATCTAGGGCTCATTTTTGCTTTTTTGTCTTTGACTGCAAGCACTCTGTCAACATTGCATAAGAACTCAGTTTACTATAAACTGTGATGATCGTCATCTTGTAGCAACAAAACAAAACGAGCCAAACAAAACAAACCCCAAAACTTTTGATTGTATTTGGACAGAAAATCCAATTAAAATATTTTCTGTGCACAAGCACTTGTTATTGCCACACATTCAGATGGACAATGCATCAGTCTTTATCATTTTTTAATTGCAATAAAGTGAATTGGCTTATGATAGTGTGCTATTGTCCTCCGTGCTGACTCTCAATCTCAAAACTCAGCAGACACAAAGTCTTCTCTGTGAAACTGTCCTCAAAATCACATTTTACTTTAGTTTTTTAAATGACAAGCCTCTAACTGGAAACAACCCGGTTTTGATCAGTTTTATTGGAAAACCAGAGAAAAGCACAAAAGACTTACTTAAGACATCAGAGCAGCAACACAAGAGAAAGTTATCAATGGAAACAAAAGTAAACAGAAAAGAAGAAAAACAATTGAACAAAGGTGTGATGTTTTTAAAGATGGATACATTTGATTCTAGAAAACAGTTTTACATAAAAAAAGAGTGAAGTTTGGATATTTTCGTATCTGCAGCTACTTGGTGCACCCATCTGATACGTTTCTGCAAGGAGAAAAAAGATATATTTGCAAACAGACATCTCCCTTAAATTTATTTTCATAATTAATATTTTTTTTGCAATCAAAGGAAAAAAATAATTACTGTTTTTGTTGTAAGGATGTCATGTATCTGTTTTTCAAATGAACTTTTCCAATGAAAGTGGCTCTGTAGTGATGGAGAAATGCCTGGCAGCCTCTCTTTAAACCAAACCTCGACTCTGCCTCACTCACCTGAGTCTTACACTTGTTGCCGGAGCCGACATGGATATTAATCATCATGGTGATCACTCAGAAATCAACAGCATCCACATGGGGAATGACAGCAATCCAAGACTCACTGCGATGAGCCCAAACTGTAACAGGGTCTCCTGGGTGTAACAAAAAAAAAAAAAAACTGTGTGAGCAGAATCTACATGTGGCATACCTGAGTGTCGCTGCAGATTTGGCATGTAGTTAATTTAAATCTGCAGAAGCGCACGGAATAATCAAAGTGGCACTAATACAAAATTGCTCTTTGTGACAGAGAGATTTATGAGGGGCATAATGTGAAAATGTGTCACTTGAACACTTTACCTCAAAACAAGTCATGAAAAAAAGCTATAGATATAGGAAAAGGCTATTCAATTACACAAGCTTACAGATGTATGGTTAACCCTATCTTATAAATATTAATGTGGATATGATCCATGTCTTTGGCAGGAACTATACTGTGTAATCTATGAAATAGATTCTGTATGTCAGCTATTTCAATTCTTGTTGTGTGATGGAATTCAAACAAAGGCGCACAGGAAGGCGTTACCTCATCCACACATTCAGCACTGGCTGCAACACGTCCAATCACAGCCACACTGTGAAACACGCATTTTAATTTTCAACATTTATTTCTGTAAATAACTGGAAATATATACGTATGGAAGAAGGTACAGTCAAGTACAGCATGTAAAAAAGGTCACATTGCAGTATTAAAATATTATATATATCCTGTAAATTAACTTAATGGATGCTGTTTGAGTGTAAAATGAAGAGATGGGTCATGTGTTACCTTGCAATGTACAGAATAGGGACAGATGAGCAGCTACACAACATGAACAACACAAGGTACCACAGCAGGAAGCACAGCACAACAGCCTATACATGTAAATTAAGAATATACGTCAAGCATGTGGACACCGTGGGCACTCAGGTAGCATGCGATAAAATATGAGTGCATGTGTATACAGGGGTTAGCGTGTCTCAAGCAGAGCGATGAAGTAATGGGCCATCAGGTAGGTTGCTGTGTGGGATGAAATGCATGAAATAAGTTACGACCACAATAATGGAAGCTAAAGTGGCGCGGTGCACAAAGGTGCCTCTATTACTCATTTCTTTTATTTTGTCTGAGCAGCTAAATGAATGAGCAGCCATCTTGCTACTGGTGTTTGTGCCTTTGATTGCCCAAACAGGATCAAGTAGTGCCATAAATTGTTGTCTGCTAAACAAGTGAATAATGAAGATTTAGATCGCCAATTAGGGCCTCAAACATTACTGCTCTCCTCACACCACCTCACCGCCGATAGATCAAGCTTTTCATGCGGGTTCAGCACAGCTCCGTCGGATGATCAATTGCCATGCACAAATTCCCAGCTATTATTGAGGCTCATTTGTCAAAGCGAACTTGCACGATGAAAAATGAAATCTGCCCGGCGATGTGTCTGTGAATCAGAGGCAGTGCATCCTGTCTACCTTTTGTATCTTCTGTTTGGTTCAGTTGCCCACAGGAATGTACATATATGCCAAAAAAGAAAAAGACAACAACATCGTGGGTTTCTTTATGAGTAATTTTACATGATTTCCATATGCATTCTCATCAGCGGTGGCACTCAGGACAGCCTATGGGAGACGCTTGCCGTTATTTATTACGGCTTAATAACCGCACGCCTGCCAAGTCGGAAAGTGTTCAATAAGAAAAAGTGTCTGTGAAAGTGCTTCATATTAAATGTGTCAGTGTTTGTTGAATACAGAGTGGGCCTCACTACTCTGTGAAGTGAAGAGGAATTGCATTTGAATCAGGCTCACCTTCAGCCCTTATTTGATGTGTATTAGTGCCGGGGTGTAGTGATTAGTCAAAGACTGCTTTTGTTTGGATCAGAGCTGACAAAGCAGGAGTGAAGACCTGCAAGGCTGACAGGAGTTCAGTCAACACAAGTTCAGCCTCGACTCCGGAGAGATAAACATAAAAGCTGAATTATAATAAATAATAAATCATCAGAAGTACAGCATGCAAGTTCTATTCTGTTCTCATTTTTTAAATAACTTAAATATTTTCTGAAGCTGTGGAAAAAATGTTCAGTTCCCTCACAGTCTGTACTCCCCAAATGCTCAGAGAGAGCGAATGTTTAACATGCAAGGGAGGAAATCATTTTCTGTCAAATTAATGGATTAAGCAAAATACACATACCTTTATCCAA
>JAPZDW010000025.1:18784373-18795022 GCA_029814725.1 Acanthurus nigricauda
TTTTTCACATTTGGTTTGTATTCAGCCCTTTCATATTTTTCTTTCTTACCTGGTACACGTCCTCCACTGGTCTGAGCGCTGCCCCTGCTGAAGGTTGAAGGGGTCTTCTGTTTGAAGGAGTCTTGGCCCAACAGAGACTTCAGATTCTCCCTTGTGAGCTCCAGCTTCTTGGGGGCTAAGAGTGGAGATTCAAAGTCTGCAGAAGAGAGAAAACAAAACAAAAAATTTAATTTTAAAGCTATGGCTGCGTGTGCAGGATTGTCTTCTTCCAACAGAATAACAGTTGGTATGATAAATCTTATTAACAAATACACAGACTGCACCTGAGGCTAATAAACAGAATTCAAATTACAAAATCCACACAACGTTCTCCTGGGTTTCTGTAGGATGATCCAGTTTGGTCCGGCGCCCTGTCAGCTCTGATGGGCAGTGAGCGGCTGCCACAGCTGGGACCTGGGGCACGGCCAGCATGGAGGGTTGGAGGAGGATCTTTAAAGGGGATAAAAACCTCCCCAACCAAACAAATCCCGGAATATATAATCCAAACAGCAGAGATGTTCAGCTGTTGTCATCAACAAATTTTCATTACTGCCTGCAAAGGCAACTAATAAGATCTGGGATTTTACACGTCCTATAAAAGCTGTTTTTTTGTTCCTTTCTCTGTATTAAATTTCCATTTGAAGTGATTAGTGAATGAAAGGAATTTTTATGTGCACTTAGTGCAATGTGTGCTGAGGGAGTAAGCCCAAAAATAAAAAGTTTTTTTTAGATTTTATTTAACTACCAAACTGCGATGTTGTATTCAACAAGCGAGTACTGCCACAACTTTCATCACAGTCTTTTTTTTTATTCCCTCCACATCCTTCATCATTCTCCCGACCGTAAAGTCTAAAAACAGCGTGCCTGCAGGCCTCAGCTTTATATTATTGGGTGTTTTACAGTATGGCATTACAGCCAAAGAGGTCACTTGGGATGGGATTATGGTTACTGAATGCAATAAAAGCACATTATTCACATAAAGATCTCCTGTTTTCTTCTGGGCATGTGGATTCTTTTCTTCAAAGCCTTCATGAACATGTCAAATATGATTGTTTGGGGCAAACAACATCGTTACCTATTTGATAAACTTTGATAAGCAGGAAAGAAGAGCTAAATGTTGTTTATGTGTTTGATGGTTGGTGTCTTTATTCTGCATCAGGTCAGTCCTTAGAAATGTAATATTGTGGATTTAACGCCACTGCAGAAACCTGCTTCATCAGTGTAAAGTTACAGACCAAAGATGTTGTTTTCATGCTCTTTATGTTTTACTGACTGTGCTGTACAAGGCTGAGGGATCCTCCACATCCTCTGGACGTCTTGTTCTGTTCATGGAAAATCACATTTAGAATTGAATTAAATTTAAAGAAAAAACCTCGAGGCAACAAACATCACAGCAATAAAATGGTTGGAACTGTCGTAAGCTTTGTGTGGAAAATCTAACTTTTAAGGACTCACTCTGGAGAAGCACTGGCTCGCTCACAGTTAACAGCAGTGTACTCAACAGAGTCTTCTTCTTCCTCCTCTTCATTCTTGTGCCTGTTCAGCTGAGCTGGATGTTGGAGTAGAGAGGATCTTCCTGGTTTTTAGAGAAGCTGACGCTAGCATAGCACAGGTCGTCCTGCTCCTCTGCTTGTCTTCTTTGTACAGCAGCTGAAGGGTTTTCATGCACTAAACTCATGTTTAGCTGAAGGGGAAACATCACATAAACAAGAGAATTTAGACTTAGACTTAGAGTATGATTTTTGCTACAAAATGACCATTTACTCTAACATTAGCAGGGTTAAGGGTGAGAAGATTGTTATACATGTGTCAAATTGCAAAAAAGAATGAAAAAACAAGGAGAAAGAGACAGAAGGTTGAGTTGGTGTGAAGACAGCCTCCAAAGAGATTGATGTTTTGTACTCAAACACAACATCTATGTGTACAGATGTGGAGTTGATGCTGCCATACTTATTCACAGACTTGCAGCGGTAGTTCCTGCTGTCTGATAAGCTGATAGGAGTCAAATTATAAACACCTTCTGGTCCTTGAATCAGTTTCTGAATCGTTTTGTTCTCCTCGTTCCAGGTATAATTAGCTGCTGGGTTAGCATCACTGCTAAAGAGTCACTGAACTGCCCTCCACTATCTCACCAGATTTAGGGTTAGGGTTTATGTCAAACTGAACAGAGACTAAAGAAATCTCCAATCTTTAGTTGAACCTAAATATGTGTGATTTGAAGGAACAGTCAAAGATGTACAAACGATCTTTGCAGTTTGGGGCAGAACGTCATACAAAGGTAAAGTGCAGGAAGAGAAATGTTTCAAAAGTGTGACCTTAAACACAGTGCTCACAGACCACATGCAAAAGCAGAAGACTAAAAGTGTGATATATAAAAAAAAGTGTGATTTGCTTGCTTGCTTTCCTTCCTGTGGTCAGGCTGCTGCAGAGTGAAACCAGAAAGGTGAGGGCAACTATGATTATATGTGGATAAATATATTAAGATTTATTCTAGAGAGAAACTGTCACAAACTCTGAGGTTTAAAAAAGCTTCTCAAATTTAAACTGTCAGACACACATATTTGTTGCAGAGATGGACAGTGAAATTATAGCAAAGTTTTAATGAATGAGATAAACTACGGGATCATTTCATGCGTTTGTCCAGTAATGGATTAACTCATACAAACACACACAATTCACTGTAATCACAATAAAATTGTATTAATGGAATGTCAGAAATTTTAATTAGCTTTTTTTAACCTATGACATCTTGACTCACTTCTTCAACAAGAATAAGTGTACTGACTGAGGTAAAATCCTCTTCTTGGAGTTCAGTTTATCAGTTTATCTCACTTGATCAGTGTCTGCAGCTGAGAAACAACTGAGGGTTCAAATCCTTGTCACTGTTGGACTTGACTCTTTTAATTAATGGTCAGGGTCAAAGGTGAAGTGCTGACAAAAGTGTACATAATCTTTTTGAAAGTGCCTGAAGTTCAAATAACCACTCAAAAGCATCATGTAACAGAGCAAATTAAAACAAATGGAGTGATCAACGCTGTCACGTTGAAGTTTAATTTGTGCTGAATGATTCACAATGTCAGCCAGTGACTGATTACAGTAAAAACAAGAAAACATTTCACCTTAAAATGCAGGAAGTCTTTGAGCAGCACAGTAAAATTCACACATTCTCACTCTGACATACTGACACTCCAAGCTAAACTTTCACTTGATGACCTTTTAGTGTCCGATTCCTTCCTGCTTCCTTAGACAGTCACAATCTAAGGCTTTTACACATTACATCACTGTCATGTTGAATTCTGGTTCTTATTTCTGAGCATCTTACCTGTAGAAACAGTAATAAACACAAAAAATTTGTAAATCCTTACCTCTGTGTTGCTTCTTATTACTCTGCACTGTCTGACGTCTCTCTCTACGAGTGACTGGGGAACAATGCTGCTGACAGCTATTGATACCTAATGCACACACAGCGCCCTCTGCTGACCGAATGCTAAAACTGTCTAAACATGACCAGACATACTAGGGCATGAATGAAGTTACACAGAAATTTCTGATTATTCTGATGTGATTTAAAAGTCCTTAGCTGTTCTTAGTTAGTCCAAGTTTTAGATGGGGGGTTAGATATTTTAATCAGGAGGACATGAATGAAATCAGAAAGAAAATATGAATATAGTAGTTCTCACTTCTCATTATGTCTTAATTTCTTTTTGCTAAGGACAATTAAAGGATGCATTTGTCATATTTTTTTTATTCTTGGATTGAAGACCATTTTATTTTCAATTCATGGACTGAGAAAGGACTCTAATTAAAAAGGTGAAGTGCATTTCAGTCCAGAAAAATGTTCATAACTCTGGTTCGATAGTAAACTGCTATGAGGACTCCATATTCTTCTCCATTTATACTCAGATCACTGTTTATCCTTTTTATCCTTTTTCACCTGTTAACTTATTACCGTTTTAAACAATATATTATAGTCTTCTTCTGGCTAAGTGTTCACGTAAAACAACAAACTTTTATTGTGAAATTTAAACAACTTTTAATTGTTGTTACAAGAAAACTCGTGTTCAGCATCTTGTTCTGAAAAATTCACAGGAAACTACCGACTGTTGGTTGTCTCGTGCGGCAGTTACGCTGCGCCGCAATGAGCGCGGGCTTTTCTTAGCAGGTTAGCATTTGCGTCATTAGCCTTCGCTTATTAACTCACACAGAAAGCTTTTTAAATGCTTCCCATTACACACATTAGCCAGGGTTAGCTTCACACAGTCACTGCTGCTCAGAGTTTTGGCTACTGCTACACATTTATCGCTTTAAAATTAAGTTTCATGGCTCATTATTGATATCATAAGCATCAGCTGCTATGTTGAGTTAGGATCATATTCTGGTCTCCATTTATGGTCAAGTTCAAAATCACTACGGCACAGTCACAGTCTAAGGCTCTTACAAGTTACATCACTGTCACATTTAATTCTGGTTATTATTTCTGAGCATCTTACCTGTAGAAACAGTAATAAACATATGAAAATGTAAATCCTTGTGTCTGTGTTGTTCCATATTACTCTGCACTGTGGGATCCTCACTCTACTAGTGACTGTCGACCAATGCTGCCGACAGCTATTGATACCTAATGCACACACAGCGCCCTCTGCTGACCGGATGCTAATGCTGTATAAACATTACCAGACATACCTGGACATTTATGAAATCACACAAAAAATATCAATATAGTAATTCTCACGTGTTTTAAAAGTCCTTAGCTGTTCTTAGTTAGTCCAAGTTTTGAATGGGGAGTTAAATATTTTAATCAGTTCTTTTTAATGTTAACCTCTGTGAGGACACTTTCAAATGTCTCTGAAAACACAGAGTGCCACACACTCATCATAACAGCAGACTGCTGCTGCAGTTATTCAGATGAAATAAGACAGATAAAATCTATTGGAACCAGTTAGTAAAATGACAAAAGGTTTTGATCAGACAAAAATTTTAATGAGATTCTAAGAATATGAAGTAGCTTAAGATTTCTTAATGTGCAAACACTTGGTAATTAGCAGTTTGACGAAGTCCAGCTGAGGATGATTGAAATCTCTTTAGTGCTGAATCTCAACATTAACTAAAGTTTATGGCCATTTAATCTACGAGTCAGAGCACATATGTAATGGATAATTAAAGAATAAGTGTGCCTTAAAAGGTTTTAAAGCAGGACATGGAGGCAAAGAACCACCCAACACAAATTGTGCTGTAAAGCTCAAATGTAAGTAAAGATCCACCTCAGTCAAAACTGTATCTGTACATCTTCATGTCAGGAACATCCAGTAATATTACACTGTGACACACTGCATGTTGACACAGTACAGGCAACAAATAAGGATGACAGAAAAAGTGAGAATGCCAAACAAAAAAGAGAACAGATTTTAATATATTTGTATCGATATATACTGAAATAATAATGATAAAATGAACAAAGAAAAGTGTTAAGGCTGTGATTCAAGCTTCAATAAGTGATGTAATGGTACAAAGCAAAAGTGTATAACAAATGATTGCACTCCACCTGCAAGGACAGCAGGGGGAGCTAACTAGCTAATTGTAACCTCAGCCAAGATGAGGTTTGAAGATGAAGCCCACGTTACCAGAGCAGTGAGACCCACTGAACATCAGGAGGTGGAAAGTGAATATTAACATCCATCAGGCTGAGAGAGACAAAGCCTGTGGAGTGTTTCATGTTGTTGCTGAGGCAGTCCATTGTAAACTGCCTTGTGCCTCATCTGGACCTGTTACACCTGGCACCTTCCTCACAGTGATAACTGTAATCATGGTATTCTGGGAATTTTTGTTCAAGGCTAAGAGGAAATAAAACCCAAAGACACACTGAAGTACCATGTTGTTGCTAGCTAGTTAGCTAATAAATCCCAGCTTTGGGCTGCTAATAGTGGAGCACTCATCGATGGGTGAATATGGAGAAATTATTAATTTGAATAGTTGGTTCCATCATATACACACACATCTTATTTTTTGCAAGAAGAAAAACATCAGCACATCAACACAACCAGATTTCTAAACAAGAATACAAAGATATTGATTTTAATTTTTGGCTTATTTTGCTTAATAGGTTCACAATCTTGGAAGGATGTGATCCAATTTGTTAAAAAAGGTTTTTTTTTTTAAGTCAATCTAAACTTTAATAACTAGTTTCTCAAAGTCCCACACTGTAGTTTAAGTCTTCATTTGTGTAACACAACCAACTGTAGACAAAAATATAAGCTGTAATAGTTTAAGCAGTAGGATATAAGTCAATAAGTCACAAACCACCATCAGCTCATCTAAACAGTATATCATGGTAAAGACCTTAAAATGATTCACAGTTCAAGCTGCCAAAAGCACAATCTTCTAAACTTTCTGCTACGAGCTGTTTCTGCCTGTCTGTGCTGCTGAATCCAAACTGCATATATATGTATATATGTATTTATATGATAAAATGAAATATATATGTATATACAAACTAAAATTTTCTGAGTTTTGAGTGAAAACTGAACATGAAGACTTTTGGAGTTGACAGTAAATGTATCCACGTTCACCACAGCATCGCTCTCCAGTGCATTTTGATTTTAATGTTGAACTTTGTTTCATCACCAGTTCTGCCTCGGGTTCAACTGCATCTGAAGAAAATGACATAAAACTTGATTACAATAACGATTATGAATATAAATCTAGACTTTGATGTAAGAAGCTCTAACCTGAGTGGACTTTACATAATTTCTTCATGTTCTTCTGTGTCTTCTGTCTGTGTTCTTGTTAGGTTTGAGACGTTCTCATGTGCAGAACAAGAGTCTAACTGATGGGGAGAGAAGACAAAAAGAGAGTCAACAGATCTCATTCATGAAACCTGCATAGAAGAAGATTTCTTTAAGAATATATTTAATCATATTTATTTATTTATTTGCTGAAATTGTGTTTCAGCCAAATGCTTCACTGGTTTCTACTCAGAAAGTTGTATATTAGACACAGAGTCACTTCACGTCTTCTTCACTTTCCAGAGCATTTTGAGTTAAGATATTCTAAATAGATAAAGGAAAAGTTTTATCAATGAAGCCTCTCAAACTCTCTCTCACCTCTATTGTCTCTGGAGGTTGATGTGGTTCCATAGTGGAACTCAGACTTTTCTTTTTCCTGGATTGAGTTCAACAAGTGCAAATAAAAAAATAACACATTTCTTAAAAAGGAGCAGTTGACTGGGATTAGGTCTGTGTGTGTCTGTTGGCTGACTATCTTCTCTCCTCTTTGGAGTGGAGGCTCGGATGCGTACTGATACACACGCGAGAGCCGAGTGTTTTAAAGTCCTCCCCAGTATGCAGGAGGAGTAAAAGTTGAAATGTCCAACTGTACTGACGCTGGGGGGCTGATGTGCTCGTTAAGAATCAGGAGAGAGCATCAGCAGCGCAGGTCACCCTGTTTCTCACATCACAGCCCCATCAGAAATTCTTTCAAGTGTCCTTCTGCGTCGCCAAAGATGACAACGGCTAATCGATAAGCGCTTGAAATGAAAAGACGCCGCCGGTTTGCCCCCGAGGCGAAAGATTTCATACCCGCCAGCCTTCTCTGAACTTCAGGCATTACTCTGCACCTTTCTGCGTGAGAAAGAGGAGGCTCTTGACTGATTTTTTTTCCCTTTGTATAAGAAGGTAAGAGGAGAATATATAGCCGAACCACCATGCCTCTCCAGACGCTGCTGACCCTCTTTTTCTCCCCGTGCAGGCGGGGCGTGATTTGAAGATGTGCGTGATGCAGGGGTGATGTTCTTTGCACGTGCTGCTGGGTCGTTTACTTGCATTTATTTTATGTGTGTGTGTGTGTGTGTCTGCGTGTGTGTATGTGTACACATCTCTGTGCTTTTACGCGTACGTGCACCACATCACAACATCTAATATTAAAGCCCACGGGTCATTTTTTTTAAAAAAACTAAGTGAGCTGTGTTGGCAAATATAGGCAAGTTTTATTTATTTTTCCTTTATTGGTTTGATTTGACCCGACGCACCGTCTGCACGTGTGTCAGCGCAAGTGGAAACTTAATAAAATTTGGCCTTCTTGGTCTTACCAGGAAATTGTGGTGCTATAGCTAATTTAATGTCCTCAGTCGTGACTAAATAAACCTGAGCGAAGCAGCCGTTACAATTATGACTTACATAATTACACATTTGTAAGTCCAAATAAGGCTAAAGTAAGCATTTATTATATTACAAATGTGTTTGGGATCAAACCATCCCTGATTCACCAAATTTTGGTCGGTGGATTGAACTGGGGGGGGTCGCACGTTTTGCTTCAGTGTTCCCCTTTTGCCAGGAAATTCCCGTGTGGATGTGCGCATTAATTACTGGTTTAATGGGAGTATGACTAAAAATGTAAAAGAAGGATTAGGCGCCGTGAACGCAGGCCTACGTCCGGTCTGCTCGCCTCACTTAAGATGCGAATGGAAAATCAGTCTGTATCTAACGAAACGGATCTATAAAGAACATTTGCATCCGAGCCAGCTGTTCACTTCATCTGCACATAAATCCGCAACACGATAGCGCTCTGTCTGGCCCTAAAGGAGCCTATTGCATCCATTTAAATACTTTCAGGTTATCCATCCACCTCTAAATATTCCAAATATTGTGGTTTTAAATGAGCAAAATTTTTTTTATCATTGCTCACAATGGTCAAACAAAAAGCTTGAATGGGCGTTAATTAGGCTCTAATTTCCTTATTACATAATAGGCTTCCATAGGAATCAGTATCCGTGACTTAAAAACACAGTCTTTCTTTAAATTAATTACCAGTAAGAGGATTTAAGGTGGACTGTTGTTTATTTTAGACTGTTGTTCATTCTGGACTGATGTTTATTTTACGCGCGTCGAGTTTAGATAATAAGCAGCTGTTGTAAATATCAGGTTGAGTTAAAGCAAATTTAAGCATTTTATGTTTTAAATATTTGCACCTCAAATGTTGTGCAACGTTACAAAAAAAAACGCATCGGGGCGGTCTAACAACAACACCGGTGTTTTCTGTATTTATTCATCCATTTAACACACGTGCGCTTTTTTTTTTATAAAGATGCCATCCTGGAATTTTTTTTTGTTTGTTTGATTGTTGTTGAAAGTTGAGAGGCTCAAAGTTTGCCCTCTGCTAGACTACACAGGCGCATACATACACAAACACACCCCTTTAAGAGCACACGCACACACAGACACACACGCACACACGGGGTCCCTCTCTGAGCTCAAAAGGAAGAAAAAAAAATGCGCCACTCTTGGAGCGTCTTTCAAGGGGGAAAAGTTAAGGAAGACAGAAGAGGACGAACCAAGGGGAGACTCGGATGAAAGCGCCTCCTTCGCTATTCCTCCTCGCACTGTAAATAGATGGTTATTTATGCGCATTAATGAAACAAACCTGAACGTAGCGCTGCGTCTCTTTTTTTGGATAACATAAGCGGAGGAGCCACAGCCAAGCAGCGCTCACATTTCCGGACAGAAACTTCAGCCTTACTGGACCTTGAAGTTGCCTGAATATTCTGTACAAACACAACTGCTGGTGTCCGAGCGTGTTTGGACGGTGGAATTTATCTCTTCACTGTAGAATAAAACGCCCACGGCTGGAAAAATTCAAAACCCCACCGGTGTCAACAACTGGTAAGTGCAGCAAGAGGAGTAACTGAGATGTGAGTTAATGCAAGTGAAGGAATTTGTTCCACCTCGTGTGTATTTTTTTCCGCGTTCTGTGCGCTTCTGATGTGAATTTCAAAGCCGTGGCTGTTACTTAAAGGAGCATGAAGGGATGTGAGGGCAGCCTTCCCCTTACAGGTCGGCGGATGATAATGATGTATCATTAGCGGTGATGGAGTGCGGGGAAATAAAAAAGACCGGGGAAACCTACATTGTATTGTCCCATAGTTGGTGATAGTTGTATAAAAGTACTAAATATTTATTTGAGATTCTGAAAAATTAGAAATTTGTGCATTTAAGCGCTAAATCTGTTGTTTGTCCGTTTGCTGCTCCAAAATTATGATTTGTCCAAGCTTAAAAGTCAGCTATTACTCCAACAACACGCATGAAAATGTTGATAAAACCCCACAAAGCAAAATAAAAAAAAAAAATCCTGTTAATAAAACAGGAGTAACTTGAGTTCAAATGTGCTTATCCTCCTTTACACCCTTTTGCAATATAAGAAGGAAAAGAAAGGGGTAAAAGGCGACGTTCACGGTCTCACGCCTTTAATTATTACAGGACCATATGGTGGAGGTTAGTCGATTCATCTCCCGGTAAAGGCTGCAGTCTCATGCTCTACTGTGTTAATTTCAGAAGTAAAGCCAGTGTGAGGCAATGCCAGCTTTCTGTCTGCGCTGGGCCCGATGCCATGTGAGTCACTGATTCATATCAACTGTTGGTGGTGGTGAGAGCACAGAGTGTCCGTGAAGTGAGAATAAATGGACGAAGCGGATTAAGTAATCATAATGTTAAGGCAGCTTTAATCTTAAACCGCCCCTATTGAAACTACGCCGTGACGCTGTTTGTTAGAAAAAGTAACTTAATATTTACTATCAGGTCACTAAACCGTAGTTACATCAAAATCATTATTATTATTATTAT
>JAPZDW010000025.1:19490615-19500782 GCA_029814725.1 Acanthurus nigricauda
CAATTTCTTACACTTTACTGTTACTTAAGCACATTTAATGTCATGAGATGGACTACAAAAAGTGCCAGAAATTTTACTTCTATCTAACTGTAAAAGCACATCACCTGTAGGCTCTCATATGCACAAGGGCAGAAACATGGGGGAACAGATTGCATTGATTGTAAAAACTCTCTTAAAACCCAGTATTGTGCATTAAAGAATCTGCCTGATGAACAAAGCCCAACATAAAAAATAGGTTTAAGCAACAAACTTGCAACTGGGATCGCTTGATAGAAGGATTTCCTCGACAGTGGTCAGATAAGCACAAGGTTTGCATGTTACACATGCAGACGGCTGGCAATGCTAATGCTGTCAGCTGAGGAGACACGATCATTGATTTATTCTATTGGCTGACTCAGTGAGGGCAGCGGATCACTGGAACAGCCACTATGCGTCTGGTTTTATGGGTTTATGACGCTTAATTGGTCATTCCTAGACCATATAAAAACACAATCTCATCACCTGCAGTTTGCCACACCAGTACCTTGACACACCTATCTGTGAGTCACTGCCATAAAGATGGTTCTACATCGTCACTTTGATTTTTTTCAAAGCCATTAGGGACGGCAGATTAATTGTCAAACAAAATATTAAAGGCAGATGATCGCTGATTCAAACTAGATCCTTGTGTTAAAACAGTGATACATCTGATCATCAGTCAGATACTTAGACCACATCCACATTGCTATGTTTTTGTTTCTAGGCGCACAAAAGCACAGGCACGTTATAGCCTCATATAAACAAAAGAGATAACGGCGCACAATCTGTCATGGACTGCCAAAACTCTGTTTCCCCCGCCCACACTCAACACTTCAAACACAGCTCCGACTTTTTCCTGTAAAATCTGTTTTCAGTGTCATAAAACCTCATCTCTGTGTGGACGAAGGCCATAATGCACAGAAGGATTACATTTTAAAAAATACCTGTGCACGGTTTAGGTTTTCAAATCCTCTAGCCATAAATGAAAAAGTAATAGTGTGAATGTGGCCTGAGGCCGCTCGGGTCATCACAAATATCCTTCACCTCCCTACTCGAGACTCTTTTGTTTATCTCACCACGGTGTCCCATTGTTTCTGAGAGGCTGCTGCCCCTTCCTTTGATGTTTGTCTACAGTGGGTGATAGATGCACGCAGAGGTCTGCTATCTGCACTCAGCCAGAGACCAATGAATAAATGGATTGACCATTTGTGCCACAGTGAAAGGGACCGACTAGAAAAAAAGCTCCCTATCTGGCAAACAGACACTGTGGTGTTAAAAGATAAGAGAAGCAGACACGTTTTCAAGCTATAGTTTCGGGTGACCCAGGGCTGTTGAATTAATTGAAACAAATACTAAAATTGTAGTGCTTGCAACTCTTCTGATCAACAAAATTTAAAAATAATTCATCAAGCCAAGATGCTTCCTCTTGCTTATCAAATGTAAGGATTTACTACTTTTCTACATGTAAAAATTTTATGGTAAACATATCTTGAGTTTTTAAGTTTTGTTCTCAAAAAGATGAATAAGAAGACATCATCTTGAGCTCTTTGAAATTGTGACACACGTTTTTTGCTTCTCTAAAATTTATTCTACAAAATCAATAGAGAAATTGAGAAAACAGTGAAAATGATTGTTAGCGGCAGCCCTGTTGCCTTGTATTAGACTCAAGCATTTGCTTCACCTCTGTTTCCTTGTACATGCTCATGCCAAAAACAACTTATGTAAGTAAACAAACAGCATTTTTTTAAACAGTTGGGGTAATTGATCTGACTTTTTGCATTGATATCTTTTCCAGTGAAACCCTTGTTGTGTTCGCCGCAACCTTTGCCCCCCTCTGTTTTCCCATGGAGTCTCAATGATCAAATTGCAGGAAAAAACATCACAACTTCCTTGACCTGCATTTCAACATTGAATGCTTTGCCACTCAACAGGCTGGCAGTTGGCCCGACACTGCACCCTCTCCCTTTGGGACCTAACATAATGGGTGGAAAATGGCTGATGTCTTGGTCTGTGTGTGTGTGTGTGAGTGATTTTGGGCCCCAAGCAGGGAGGACAAGGCCTGCTATTGTTTAATTTGTATCCAGGAGAGGAAATGCCTCCACTCGTTGGGCTGCATTTCACTGCTACCATCTGTCTTACGAGTGAAGGTGCAGAGCAATGACACATTGTGTTGCATCAAGGAAATAAGCGGGGAAGTTTACAGAAAGGTTCGATTGACAGTAAGTTAGTGGTATGCATGGAATGCCACTGGTAGTGCACAGCCTGTGTTGAAGTGTCCACAAGGTTTTATCAAGAACAGCATCTTGGTATGTTTTTCCTTCAGTGGGGGCCACCTGTGTTCCTGGAAGGATTAGTCTGAAAAAGGCAGGAGGGATTAGATGGAGTTTAATGGTGCAGTCTTTGAGTTTGAGCTAGCCGCAAAAAAGTCAAAAAGCCAGCAGTTTTTTGAAAAGAAAAATAAATAAGCTTTGTCTTTATTCTGCATACACAATGAGCAGCATTTTGGCTGGATGCAGCCTTCATCAGCATGTCCTAGTTTCAGCAGCCCACTACCAGTGGTGTTATTTCCTTCCTTTCTCTATTCTATTAGAGGCTGTGGGTCCTGCTTTGAGCCAAAGATGTAAGTGAATGAACATTAAGCAGGCATCACCCCAGTGATGCTGAAAGTGTAGATCAAACACTAGCTTCTTTTGATCTCTATACTACGGAGCAAGGTCCATGCAAGGTCTTTGTATTTCTTGAATTTTAACTTGTTTGAATCAAAGTGAATGAATCACATTAAAGAAAAAGCACTAAAACCCTCATTTGAAATCATCAGAGCTTTGCTGGGATTCGATAATTGTCCTAAAACTGTCTTGTATCCTCTTTTTGTGCACTTAATGGTGATTATGTTTGGCTTCATTTAAAAGAAGACCAGACAGAAAAAAGACGGAGAGTCAGACCGGAAAATGTAGGGCCCAGAGAGTGGAAAAGATGGGGTCCTTTACATTCTTTCCATACAGACAATTTGAAATATTTGAGACTGAAGCCACAATTGATGGTTTTGCATATTTCTCCCTGTGAGGCTGCTTTTGAGTGGCGCTGTTTTACTCAGTGATGTCACTGTGGAAAAGGAAAAAAATAATCTTACAACACTGCCACCTAGTGGTGACCTTCCATCCAACTTAGTAGGTACTTTGTGCAAGAGGGGAATTTCTTTCATCTACTGTCAAAATGTATCTGTGGGTCACAGGAGGACTGTTTTCTTTTAATTTCCAGGTGAATAATAGTAGAACAATAGTGAGAAACATGAGTTACATGAGAAAATGGATATGAAGACTTTTGTATTTATGAAGGTACTGGCAGGGATGTTATGTTGCATAGTTTCTGTGTTCTTTCTATTGTTTTTTGATTGTTTTTTTTCCTTCTTCTCCTCTCAATGGAGAGACTGATAATCACATTATGTGCCTGCTCTTGTATAATATTTATGTAAGTAAAGTTTTAGATTTTTAATGTCTAAAGTGGCTTTAAAATACCTTTCCAGTGTTCAAAGGAAGCACTGAAACTTTTGCACTCTTGAACTCCTTAAATGAAGACTGTCACATGTAAAAGAAAGCCATTTTGAATCTTACAAAATCCATTAAATGGATTTTGATCAAGTAGTATAGTGGTTCTTTATCAGTACATCATTTGGTCTATAGAATATCAGACAGACAGAAAATAAACTGTATTGATTGAATTCTTTTTTTTTTTAACCTTCGTTAACTTAATTGTACATTTTATTGAATTGCATTTGTCATTTGGTAGATATATGTCTTATTCTTTCTGATTGTGCTGTGATGTTTACTCCAGCTCACCCATGCAATCAAAACTAAAGTTCCACAGTTCCCCAGTAGGTGGCAGTATGTGTCTGAGCTCCTGTGCATGCTGTTCCACTGACCACTGACACTTTGAACATAAGGATTTGGTTAGTGAGGATATCAGTGTGTGATGTAACGGGGCCAGGCAGCCCCGAGGACAATATGAGTTCTTCTGTGTCGGCTTCATAAAGACCAAACCCAAATAAAAAAAAAGAAACACTTAAAGAGACCAACACAGTCATGAAGTTTCATAACTCAGTGTGAACATGAATTCCTCGCCTGCAGTGATGTGGGACATATGTGTTTACTATTAGATTTACATTATTTGTAACAGATGGTGAGAACAGATTTTATTGCACTTTCTCTAATTATTTAGTTTTCTTTGTTTTTCCTCAAAATATTTTTTTATGAATTTAAATTTTCAATTAAACTTCGATAATGAGCAAAGAGGCGAAGCATTTGGGTGTTTCTTTATCCGTTGCTCATTTTCCAGCTGGCTGTAAAGAATGTTATTTATTTTATTTTAATGAGGTCATGTGTATGTGAATTTCATACATCATTTTCAGTGTTTCATATGCACTTCGTCACAAACTTGCATTGTTTTTATCGATTATTGTCTATTTCTTAAATTCACCATAAAGGCTTGTAACACTTGTGTGACACTGACTTTCATGCTGCCACGGACACTGGGACACCACACCAGCACAAACAAAGGCTTATTTGCCTTTGTTGACAACATTTAAAAACAATTTTCAATAAGCTTATGGTTGCTCGTCTCAGAAACACAACCTATAAACAGGGTGGCCTCTGTGTTTGGTGTCACATGTGTGTGTGTGTTTGTGTGTGTCTGGCGTGGTCCTTAAACAGAGTCTCTGTTGTTCCTCCACTCGGCTGTCGCCACATCTACCTCCAGTTGCTGCCGACAAAGGCATCCCAGTAGCTGCAACCAACGCTGCGACAGACAGACACACACACATACACACACACACACACACAGAGCATCAGTGTGCACCAATAGACAGTGGAGTAGCTGTGCTGGCTGCCAGCGCTCAGAGAGAGCCACTTTGTTTCACCTCTGGCTTGGACTCAGGCCAAACAATCTAAGAGTCGCTCACTGGGTCACTTGATGAAGTAATTGAATGGGGAGTTCATAGTTGTGCAGTGTATTTCCTTTATTTTTTTCTCTGCGAGGTGCTTTATGGCTTTCTGTTCCAGTTCTCAGTTGCACAAATCAATGTCACTGTCCTTGTAAAAGGTTTTCTGTTGTGTGAGTAGCCTGTTTGTCCACTGCAGAATGAATGATCAGTATTTTAAGCATCAATGCCACCAATTATTACTCGGTTATGTTTGAGTGTGTTTTGTTGACACTTTTTGCTCATTGGGATCGAGTGGGAGTGCTGGAAAGATTAGTTTAATAAGCAAATAGTCTTTTTTAATGAAAACAAATTGACATTTCTGATTATTAATTAAATTTCTAATTCACTTATCAAGGGAAATTGGATTTAGTTATAGCCTTAAAATCTGAGTATTTTCTGCATTTCTTTACTTTTTCATGGTAAAAAAAATCTACATCGTTGATCAATAACAGTTCTGTGTTCTGTCACATTACAAGTATGTGACATTTTAGCATTCAGTCACTCAATTCACCTTCTGGAATTGTAACAATATATACACAAAACATGTGACATTGCATCAGTCAGTAAGGTTAATATAATGAATTTGTTGCTGATGCCTTTTTATGCATCCAGAATATCTTGTTCCTTGCTGTTAAATGCTCCATTATGCTCACCAGCTACTTGCATATTTTGTCTGACTGCCTTGAGGCTGAGCAGGTAGCGAACAGTGGGTGTCTCAGAGGTTCTTCACTAAAACAGCTGCCTGCTGCAGCTGGAAAAGGGTTGATGAGTGTGAATCAAAGCAGTTACATAAACAGTTTTGGGCAATTAAAAACAAAAGCTGAATGTTGATGTAAAGCTCTGTACTGTGGGAATAAATTAAGGGAAACTTGAAATTACCTGTGTAACTTTCGGCAAATACTGTTTATTTTCTCATATATTTCACTGATAATAGATTCATTTTCTAGCTTTAAGCTTATGTGTCTAATAGCTCTTTTCTTTTGTTCCTCAAAGGACCTGGAGATTGTCTACTCATATCTCCATGGGATGGAGGCCTTGTCCAACCTGCGGGAGCACCAGCTGAGGTCAGTGTTTTCACAAGTTCCTGGCATTTAATTAACATAATTGTTGAGTTGATACTCCAATTACAAAATTTCAAATGCTAAGTAAAACACTGTGACAACCCCTCAGTGTATACTCCACAGTTGTTCTAGTGTGAGGTGGAAAGTTAAGTCCAAGCCAACAAATGTTGATGTAATTTGTCTGGTTTTCTAATAGAGCTGTGATTCTGTCCTACAACAACTCATCATTTTTCTCTTTAAAAAACAGATTTGCCTGTGAGAAAATCAAATTCACTGAAATCCAGCTTTCACCGTCTGGCACATATAAACTTATATTCTCCTAACTGGTCTTAATTGTTTAAAAATACAGTATTTAAACATGATCATGATTAAGTAATTTCTGTTGTACTTGTGCTCTTAACTTTACCAGATTAAGTTTAATGATATCTCGCACCTTGTGGTTTCTTACACATAGACATTTAATGAAACAGAAGTCATATGAAAAGGACTGAACAAAATTTGACTCTAGAATCTGAATCAAAGTAGTAAGCTCACATTATACAGCTGTGATGCTTCCGATATGAAGTGTTAGTACTTAAATATAAGCAATCTTAAGTGGTTCACCTACAGGTGTGCAGTTTTTTCACACTGACCTCTAAATTCTCCAAAAACAGAACAAGATTTCCTTCTTATTCATGGATTAGCATTTACAGAGGTTTTAATTTAATCAGGACTTTCAAAGAGCTCTATTGTTATGTCAGGGAACTTGCCATGTGAAGAAATTGACACGTGTGCTCAGACCAAGTGTTATTGAAGGAGCTCTCCTATGATTTAACACATCAAAATGTGTTTACAGGTATCGTGGAGTCCTGTTGCATATGCAAAGACAGTTGTATGAGGCCTTTTGTGGCTCCATAGGGAGCTTCAGTAAACCTGATAAATTGCCTCTAATGACTTAACTTAGCTGAAAGCTAAATGAGCTGTTAGCAGCAAAACAAACTTAAATCCCTGACCAGTCTGTCGGCTGTTGCATTGTGGGTACTCAAGGCATCAGATTTTGACAGCAAATGCATGAAAGAAGAAAGAAAATGTCTGTGGGTTTGCCACAAAGATTTCAAGACTACTTCCAAACTGTCCATCATGAGTCAAAATCATTTAATAGGAATGCAATGATACATCAGTGGAGAACTCTTCTGAGAGTGACAAGTGTGTCTTCGAATTAAAAAATCCCAAATTTGACTGAAATAACCAGATGTGAACATGCTGTTCTGTCTTTCCATACATGAGTTTGCTTTTCCTCCACTGTCACCACATTAGCCTTCCAGTCTTTTCTGTCTGGCATAGACTCTCCAAACACTGCATGTCAGAAGTCTGTTCCCAGCATGCCTTGTGTGCATACATGTGGATTATACTGGCGACGGAACAATGTAGCAGTACATGACCCATGAGCTGGAACATTCCACTGTGTGACCCCTCGGAGGCCTCCCACCCCACAGTAACCCCTCTCCTTCCTCCCATGTTTGGATCCTGAGGAATGTCCCCGTGGTCCCACAGACCAAACCTCAACTAATGCCAACTTAAGTTTTCCTAGCTTGAAAAAAAAAAATAAAAAAACCTCCCAGCCAGCCAGACATCCCACTAACTATGGGATTATGTTATATGTTATAGCTCTTTTCATTTAATCTGGGAGGAATGTGTTGTTTTTCTTCTTAGCTCTTTTTCACAGCGACTTATTTTTAAGGTCTGGGATTGTGTTTTCGGTTGTTGTGCAACGCAATGGCCGCCCCCAGCTATTTTTGAAGCCTTGTGCATTTTTATCAGCTTCTCTTCAACATAGTTGCCTGTAATGTTGACATGCAGCTGTCTTCTCTGAAGGCGTCCTGAGGAAAGCCTGGTTTGGATGACTTTTTTACACTTAATGTTTGGAAAAGACACAGGTTTAATGCTAAAATCAGAGATCTTTATTTTTAAAAAATGTGACCCATTATTTACCTTAACAAAAGAACCTAGCAAAGAGAAGAGTATATTATAGTTTACCCTTGGTTGGACAACGATAGTACTTTCAAATTATTTTGTAAATGCTTTACATTTAACACTTTAAAATTATAGTAAACAACAGCAACATTTCATTTGTCTGAGCACTGAAAGCTTTAAGTAGTAGCGCCTGCACAAGAGGTGATAACTCTCCATACCAGCAGGTGGTGGTAGTCTGTATTCATTGTTCAAAAATGGATACCATAAGACTGTGGAAAATTAAAGTGACTGAAAAAACAAAGTGTATGCCATTCTCACTTCGCTTTTGACCAGTCTTGCTTCCTGACACTACGGATGAATCACTCGAAAATGTGGCTGAATTCATACTGAGGTTGTCAGGTCTTGGGCTTCTTCTTGTGGAAGAGGAAAGGATAAGTGTCATCTTCACTACTACGTCATTTGTTTACCTTTATCACTTCCATTTTCCTCTTGTGCACTGAGTCATTAGCTGAACTGCCAATCAGAATGATCATTAGTCTTTACCACTGCTTACCTACCGAAGTTATATTTCCTCCTATTGTTTTCTGACTTCCACTCTCTCCTCCCTCCCTTCTCTGTGCCTGCAGGATAATGTGTGAGACGGTGCGTTATGAGAGACATGAGGCCAATGAAGTCCTATACTAGTAAGTACCACAAAACTTGAACTGCATAGGTGTGGATGCCTGTGTGCAAATGGATGTTGATGATGTTTGGTCAATACTTCTATTTCTACCAGTGTGTGAATGCATGAACAACAACAGGGGCAGCCAGTGGAACAGTATTTCAATCCTGTGTGATCAAAGCACACTCAGGCCTGGGCTGTTACTCAGAGTTATTGATGAGCCCAGTCAGGCCAGGTTGACACAATGCAGCAACCTGGGTGACTCAGATGACAACAAATGACCATAAAGCACAGAAACAGTCAGACAAAGCTTTTATGAAGGTGTGTGTGTGTGTTTTTAAGTGTGACACCAAACCACTTTAAAGCACAAACCCATAGAGAGAGAAACCAGATGGGGTTCCCAGTTTCATTTAAACTTGATTTAACAACATGTCAATGCCCACTGAATTGACAATGAAAAACTGTAGCTGTGGTAGCTTCTGAGAGCACTGTCTTCAGTGGAGAAAAAGCTAGCTCGTCTCTAGTAGCAGTACTTGTATGTCTCCTTCTTTCAGCTGGATGCTGTGGAGGGTTAATATAACTGTAAAGATTTCTTGAAAGCATCCTGTCAGCCTCTCAGAGCGTTTGGGCCCATTTAAAAGACTGCCACAACTGTAGTGAGCAGTGAGCACACACCATCTTTGACTGCTGTCGCATGTTGACGTTTCCCAAACACCCATGGTGAGAAACGAGGACAGTTAATTAACTCTATCAGCCTCTCAAGGGGCTAGAGAGGACGCATTGTCCCTTCTGTGCCTCCTGATCCCCTGTGTAAGGTTGTGTTTGTGTGTACATCTGTGTGTGTTTGTGGGTCTGTGTGTGTGTGTGTGTGTGTGTGTGTGTGTGTGTGTTTTGGGGGATGATGGGGAAGAGTCAGCACCTCATTAGAAGCCCACTTGGTGGTGTGGGAGCTGATTAAACAATAGGAATGCAGATTAAGCGGTGATCGCATAATAGAGTCCAGTTTCAGCAAGATTCCCTGAGGTCCCCCACAGCAGTCACTGTGCACACACACACCCACTCACCCACACAAACCTATACATATAGTCGTGCACACAGCCTAGTTTATAGATAAGCTCATTTTGCATTTAAGCATCTTTGTTATTAAAGATCTTTCTTGGATCATCAAGTAAAATTCTTGTCAAAAAATGAAATTCTGCGTAACAAGGAATAATATGTCAACATAAAGCTGGTTGAATCTTAATAAAAGTACCTTTTTCTCCCAGTTTTTTCCTTTGTTGACAATAAACTGGTGTTTCACATCCATGAAGATAAGGTTTTTCTGAAAGACCCTCCCGAGTTCAGATAATATCTTCCAATATAGAGAGCTTTGCGTGGATGTAGTTTAATCCCTAGTCAGGCTGATTCAGTTACTGCTCAAACCTGCATCCGCTGCATAGGTTTCCACAAAGAGACCTGAATGGGATGGAAATTTATTTACTGTTATGATATAAACGTAT
>JAPZDW010000025.1:19746846-19761819 GCA_029814725.1 Acanthurus nigricauda
CCTGCAGGATCATCAGAGGGCCAGCAACCCAGACGGCAGATGCAACAGTGGGTCTACAAAAACTGTCAGAAACTGTCTCCGTGAAGCCTATTTGTGAGTCCCTCCTCCTTCTCAGGCTTTGACCTGACTGCTGTTCTGAAATGAGTGACATGAGTGGGCAAATGCTCACCTTTAATGGGGTCTGGCACTTTGTAAAAGTGTTCCCCTCACAGAGGAATCCCACCATAGCAGGCAGATGGCAGACAGTGTGTGTGGCATCATGTGTGCTTGTTTGAGTGGTCTGATAATGTCAGATTTGTGAACAAAGAGCTTCATGGCGGTGGTAAGGTATTGGTATGGGCAAATTTTAAACTAAGGACAGTGAAGGCCCATTTTTAAAAATTGAATGCACAGAGATGCACATTAAACCACCACTATCACCTATATGACCTGCTAATTCACCGTCCCCTGTTACAAGTTTCTGTAAACAAATTGGTTCCTGCACTGCCTGCACACCCACCACACGTCACCTACTGAGCAGCCAGGCACACCTGCACAATAATCATGCTTTAATCAGCATCTTGATAAGCCACACCTGTCAGATGGATGAATTTTCTTGGCAAAGGAGAAGTGCTCACTTCCAAGGATTTAGATAAATCTGCGAACAAAATTTGACCGAAATAAGCCTTTCATGCATACAGAAAAAGTCTGAGATGTTAAACTTCAACCTGTGTAAAAATGAGAATAAAAACTAAAGTTGCTTGTGGACTTCTACTTCTTCTTCAGCCCCAGTTTACTATAGAAAAATATTGATTTGATGGTTAGAGAAAATGTTTTGAGGACATTTATTTTGCCTGCCTAGGCTGCTTTTCTTTCATAAAGATGATGGTCTGACAAACACCTTAAAAGTTGAGATGTTATCTATTCAGCAGCTTTAGTGTGTGGACTACCTTGAATTTTCTTTTCTATAAAACCCTGAAGCTGTAATTTAAACAGAGTCCGAGTTCTACCCATTAAATAACTAATTAAGTAAGACAAGTAGTAAGAGTCGCAAATATCAGAATACTTTACATTTCTGTACCGATTCAATTCTATTTCAGTTGTCAGTTTCCTTTTTCTAAATTTTGTGTTTGACTTTTTTTTTGTTAAAAGCTTTTATATGATTACATGTGTTATTGGCAGAATAAATTAAAAAAACTGAGAAAAAAAATAAAAAGCACATGTAAACATCAGAGGCTTGTTTTATCAACTTCACAGGCTTATAATTAAGATCTTCTGAGTATCTTTGAAGGTAAACTGGGCAGTCAATGTGTTCTCAGATCAATGTAAACAAATTCATGTTTGTTTACATGGAAAGTCTGCAGCCTAACTTTAGGTTTAAGAATGTTGGCTTCATTTTGAGGGCAGAAATACCTTTGATGTGAATTCTGAGCTTTTCCACTTAAATGAGATTATTTTTTAATGCTGTGAACAGTCCAAATCCAAGAAAAATGGCCAAGGCAAAGCTGCAGTTACCAGTTTCACAGCATCTATCAGCATCTCCTGTCTCAGCCCACTGCATTCAGAAAACCTAAAAAAATATTGTGCTTTGTCATTTAACACGCCTAAAATGCAAAAATTACAGTTGTTAGGCAAAAAGCTCCGGGATAATTATTACCTTTATTCTCTCTCCTCCCACAAACATTATACACATCAAGATGACTGTAAAACAGTAACAAATGGCCTTAGTGAGTGCATTACCTCTGACTGATCAACCTCAAGTCTGTTTCCAAAACAGCTGTTGGGAGAAATCCTGAGGGACGACCAGTATTAGTATGCAACAGAGCCTAGGAAGAGCTCTAATTGGATTATTTTATCACAGCTACCTTGTGGAAAACATCTAATAAAATATCCCCTATCTCACAGCCATAAGTAAATCAGAGTACTTAAGCTATAGTGTAAGAGTAGGCATGATATAATGGTTCTAACATATTTCCCCCTATATGTGCCTTTATGACTTTAAACTATATCAGACTGCATTTTTTTTATTTATTAAGGGTATTGAGGGTGTTAAGTTAAACCTGCTCCTACTCTATTCTGAGTAACATCAGGAACCTGTTTACACCTGTATGTGAGTGCTGAGAGTGCAGTATATTTAGAAAAGCTAATAGCTGCTCAAAAAGTAGTACAGTACAGCAAGCATCCATACATCCCTCTGCACCTCTGCAGGTTCCTCTAGTTTTACACCAGCAACAGCATCACAGCACACTTCAATAGCTGCACAGCTGAAAAAGGTGCAAGACAACTGGATGACAGGAGACGGTAAATGTGGAAAAAAAGAGGATGAATACAGCAATCTGTTTACACTGAACTGCTAACCAATTCTTACAGCCAGAAAAGCCCATTGAACCTCTTTCAGGCAGCAGGGCACTAAAAATTATTCTGTGTGTGAGGGTTTCTTCTCACTGTGAATTTAAACCAGATCCTTCAGTGGCGTGTGAGCACTACTGAAGCGTTCATTCACTGAATCCATACAAACTCAGACCTCTGTAACGGCGTCCTGAGTGTCAAAAGCAGCAGCAGCACAGTGACTGGACAAACTGTCTTCAGTAGGCTGAGTAACATCAAAAATTCAATGGACCAAAATAACAGAAATAATAGAAAAAGTTAATACTGAACCTGGTGTACTTAAAGGTGTAGTCTGTAGGATGTAAAATGATCTATTTGTAGAACATAACAGAAATAGGATAAAATATTCATTAGTATCTTTTCAGTAATATACAATGATATGAAAAGATGTATAACTTTGTTACCTTAGAATGAGTCTTCTGTATCTAAATGAGTATCAGGTTATCTTTCATGGAGTCCGCCATGTTCAAACACCATTTTTCTGCAGTGATTCAAAACACACTAGCCAAACTCAGGCTCCAGCAGGGGCGTTTGGGGTTTTTCATAAGTTTAACAGTCGCTGTCTGTACTCTCACATGCTCATTAAAGAAAGATGAGTGGAGGACCGTCTGCATGTTTGTGTTTAGTAAATACGTATAATTGTAAAAAATATATACAAAGCTTCACTTTGTCATCACACTCAACAGGAAAGCAACAATTCTTCCATGAGAACTGAGAAAATTGGTCTTTGTGCTTCAGTTGAGGATCACTTGGAAATAAAAGAGTAATTTTACTTCTTTTAAATCTCTCTCTAATACATTCTGGAGACAGAAAGTCACACGCTGGAAAATGAACCATGAATTATAAAACCATTTTCAGACCACTTCTCACAGCCTGTGAATGGAAAGCTCAGCAGGGGTTTTGACAAGTAAAGTCTGAGTATCCATTAATTGTTGCTGTGCCGTTTGCTGCTGAATAACAGCAAACTTGCCTTAATGGAAGGAGCCCTCCCTGAAGGAGGCCCGACTGTTGGTTTAGATGGCTAATTATAATCTTCACAAAAGTAGACAGTGTAAGTAAACTAATTTCAGAGCTTGGCAAACTTTCTGCAAATGTAGGGATTATACCAGACTCCAATACACACCACACACCAGAGGAGAGCCGTCTTGCATTTAACTTAAGACAATGAGAAGATGGATAAAAAAAAAGGATAACATGAAATAGAAAGTTAAAAAAAAGGAAACTAACAATAAACTATATAGTCCAAAAAAGGCGGAAACATATCCAACAACACATATGCTAATACCAATATCTCTTACATATATTTGCTGATAAAAGTGCTGATTTTGGTCTGTTATGGACATCAGTTAGTCACTAAGCAGAGGTGAAAATAATCTTAACACAAAGTCCATTTGGTAGCTGTACTGGAGTTTAACATATTACAGAGTGGGTTTAAGTCTCAGTGTGCTTGGAACATGGTTTTCTTCTGAAATCAATTCTTTTTAGTTGCATAATCTTACATGTTGGTGGTTTATTGCACTTTTGACATGAAGTATTCACTTTATTCTAAGTCAATTATTAACTACATAATATGAATAGAGTATCTGTCCCATGACTAAGCAACTTCTGGGCTCATTTTTGTCCAAAACTCACAGCCAAAGCGCAGCCAGAATAACTTCCACTGTGGTCATAATAATAACAAACATACACAGCCAAAATCAAGTAGGTCAAAGACTGTTATTGCTCTTTCTAGTGTTAAAATGAAGCTTTTTTTATGGGATGAGGTTCTTTCTCTTGTTGAAAAAATCATGGTCCACTGCAAGTCTACAGTGTGTGTGAGGTTTAGTTGGGAATGTGATTCAAGCTAACAAACTGGGCTGAGGGAGCATTCACACAGGGGATTCTTTCCAAGCTTTTGCACATTCATTTTTATTGTTGTCGGTGAAGCAGCATGTCTAGATGCTTAAAGAGTGCATTAAGTAGGTGTACCCAAACTAATTCCATTAAACTGTGTGAACGCAGGCAAAGCTCCCTGTGATTGTCCAGCCAACTTCAAAGGGGCTTAAAAAGCACATTGGCACAAAGTCGCAGTCACACTCTGCCCTGTGTGAAGCAGTTTTAAAAACCCTCCGAATGAATGCTGCCAAACCCGGTGTATGTGATACTAACTTTGAGAAACTTTTCATTGCTTACAGTGCCTGAATATGGTAGTTGGCATCAAATATACTCACTAGCAACTCTAACATCAGGAGTACAATGTTCCCTTTTTACATTCAGGTTGAGATATTATTTCTGGCAAACTGTGAGTGTGACCTTTTCCTACTTTCATTTCGCAGTGATCACAGATGCTGACTGGTCTGCTGCAGATGATAGACCTGCCCTCAAGCACTGACTACACAAAAAGTGGATTCAACTATCTTGTTTTGGTAGAGTGCACAGCTCCAGAGAAAACCAGGAGAGGAGCAAATGCAAAAACATGCAAAATGTGCTGCTAGATAACACCTGTCCTGCATTACTTTTCCCTCATGCTCTCTGTAAAAATCCTGCACTTCTGTTTTATCCCTAAAATGTACAGTAATTTTACCTTTTTAAGCTTTCTGGGTTTGCAATTAGCTAGTTTTCTTTGTGCTTTGTTATAGCTATTAAGAGTTGGAGTCATATGCTTATGATATACAATAATTATCTGGCTGAGTTATTAAGTTAATATGATGGCATTAATGCAGAATTGATGTAAACAACTAAATAATTATGATACCCACTGCTGTGCCTATTATACTACAGTACCGTTGGTTTCCTCATATACTGTCAAAGGGATTTCTGTCTGGTTTCCTGCATACACTCATTGTTAATGTCTGACAGTCAATACCCCAATGTATTGGGAAATTCTCCTACCAAAAGCTAATGACACTTTATGATAGATGACACCTTATCTGTTTACCCATGATGCACTAGGCCATCATTCAGCAAATTATTCAACGATGACAAGGGGCTGACTATCAGCACCGTGGCAGACATCATTCATATCTGTAACATCATCTAATTAAAAGACATCACTTCTGCCAGACAGTTTCCTTACTGCTAGCTGAAGCAAATTGATTCTCAACCCCCTTCTGGTCTATGCAAAGGAGTAATGAATAATGCATGGACATTAAAGTCTTATCTTCTGTCCTGACAAACAAAGTTGCCACGCTTTGAATATTCCACAAAGGTGTGCAAAGGGTCCTTATTAGCAGAGCAGTCGGACAGGTGCCGTTTTCATGGGGAGTCATTCTGAATTTACTGCTGTTCGTTTCCAAGCTGCACCATAATTTTGGACACACTGGATCAACTGATTTACTTTACGACGAGGTTTAGTTTACGATGGTGCTTAATGTATTTGCATAGTTTTTTATAGTTGCCACTCACAGATTATGTCAGGAATGATCTGAAAAACTACAATTTTGAAATGAATTTCTGCCTCAGGCACAGTGACCGTGATCCATGAGGTCAAATCGATCCCCAGATGACTGTCCATAATGCTCCACCATGCTGCTGGCCTTTTAGTCAAATCTGCAGCCTTCATGTCAGTGAAATACATGTTCAAGGCTACACCTCCAGTTATTAATGCAGATGCCTGCAATTGCATTATATCAACAGCTGAGCGCCAGGCCCATCATATTAATAAGAAAAAAAGAAGTAGCTCTAACTGTGTTAAGTTCTATAGCTGTTTTATATCCGTATGTGGAAGAACATCAACAGCAGTAAAAGAGATTGGCCATGCTCAGTAAATTTGATTGACTAGTTCTTCTCAGTAGATCTAATTATATAATAAAAAAATCATGCTCGTTCAATTAACAGCTATTTCCAAATGTAAATCTTACATATGAGGGTAACTGAATAAAGGCATAATAGCAGGCAATCAATGCAACACTGTGACCCTGTGATGATATAGGTGATTGTTCAACTGGATAAGATAACTTAAATCTGATGTTGGTGATGATCTGCCTTGTTGAGCTAGATCCTGTGTGCATTTATGGTGAATGGTGCTTCAGCTTACTGAGACTCTGACCTCTTTGCTGGGAGCGAATGAGAATATGAACACTGATTGGCTTTCAATAATGTCAGATGGGTTTAGCTCTGCTCAATCCTCTGTCTGCCATTTAATGCAGTTAGATACAATTTGTGCTTAGACTTTGGTTAACTTGTTTGACCCAGATCAATGCTCAGTGACCACATAAAGATAATGTAACGACAAAGCCAGGATTTTGTTTTTAAGGCTTCAGCTCCTTTGCACAATGACTGTCTTATCTCCTTTGGTTAGATGGATGGATTTCCATTTAATTAAATGAATTGAAATGTTCAATACAGTTCTGAGACTCTAGAGAAGGTGAAATTGTGACCTTATTATCGGTCTTTTTAAACTCAGCTGCCTCACAGGCTCACTGAGGGCCTGTCTTTGAAGCGCCTAAGCATTAAGCAGAGTGAAGTGGGTTTAACGATGAATAAAGTGAAAAAGACACCAGCTGAGAACCAGAATGACCTCCAAGTGTGTAAAATGCTCCTCTAGTATTCAATATTAGGTGAATAGAGGTGAACTGGCTCAGAGCACTTCAGTAATGTGCATAAAATACTTGATTTAAGTTGACAACGCCACAAAAAATACCATCAAGCTCATTATGGCTTCAATAAATCTGATGATTTTTAAACAGTCACATTAATATACAAGCCCTTTCCAGTAAAGATACTTAACACAGTGGCTTTTAAACTAGTAATCTATATATTTGAACATTTTTTGAATAACAACACTAAAAGGCACATAAAAAAATAAAAAATTGAAAATTACGAGTAAAAGAGAGGAGCAGGAAAGGTTGAAAGAAACTTCTCCAACTGTGGGAGATTTTCTGACATTAAAGATTCCATTTCCTTGTGATGATTTAAGCTGGAAGCCTACAAAAAAACCCTGAGAACTGAAAAGGAAATGGAGTAAGAGAAACTCAAGTCTTCAGTGAACCACTGCTCTCTCCAGATTGGCTGAGGTTACTTTCTTTTTGTGATTCGCCAGAAGGGGTTTGCTCCCACACATTCACATGTGATGTGGTGAATATTACAAGAGGAGGCTCCTTCACTTTTCCATTTGCTCCCGTAGCTTTGTCTGCTCTTAGATATGCTATAAAAACACAGGACAGAGGAGATGCAGGCTGATTATGAATTTTCTCCCACCGCTAAATGTGTCAAGCCGACCAAATGTCAGATGGTATTCAGTCAAAGGCTATTGAGCTGACTGATAATCTCTGACAGGGAGGAAATATGAGAGGGAGAGCGAGAGGAGCTAACAAAAAGAGGAAAAGGATACTGATGCACGTGAGATGGTGTGTCTCAGATATGACAGTTTTTTGGAGTACTTGTCATTATTATGTTGCACTTAGGGGGGATTAGGTTTAATCTATTGTTTTACAGAAATCAGGATCTGCTTCCTTTTGCACTAAATTCATGCAGATTGACTTTAATCAAGAGGACCAAACATTTACACACTGATAGCAAAGCAGCAATCTGAACTTTAAAATAAGCAAAATAGTAGCAGATGTCTCAATTTGAATGAACTTAGAGGGCTTGAAAACTAATGAAACTTTGCACAAGCATCAGAAGAGGTAACAATTCATATCTGATGTAGTTTTTGTGGATGGATGTGGCAAAAAGCACAATATAGACCCCTACAAAATTTCAAAAAAGCAGCCCCTGAGGTAGGTATTACCAGCATGCACAAAAATCAGTTGGCACATGTACCATCTCAGGACTTACTGAAAAGCCTCTTAGAGCCATGTCCAAGCACCCGCCCACAGAAAATCACTCATTCTGAATTAAAGATGTAATAATCAAGACTTTTCTTCTTTCAGCCATTCTTCTTTAACAAAATCCTCTTCGAAAAATTAACCAGATCAACCTCAATGCACTAAATGCACCAACTAAACTTAATTAGACAATGTCCTTTTGTTATGAGGTCAAAATAGTTTATACATTTTAGAACCGATGTCTTAAATTTTATGCCATAAAAATGTAGGAGCTACAAATAAAATCATGAATGTCAGTGGAATCTAAGATTTAAAGACCGTATGGACACTAATTTGGGCTCAAACTGATTTCTGTTGCTCCTCTGGTTTTAAGTTACACTTGGTCACATTTATTCACAGGTTTTAAATATCTTTGTCACATTGTTCACGAAACAAAATGATGTTACAACTATAAATAAAGTTCAACATGTGCATTAAACATTACAAGATATTAAAAATTTTGACTCAGATTGGCGGATTAGTATTTCAGTTGTGCCACATGTTTTTTTTTTTGTTTTTTAAGGATTATAAAATTAAAAAATGTTGGCAAAATATAATTAAATGTAATTTTTCAGGGACAGTGTGAAGCCTTTTTCAATCAAACTAAGAAACAACTCTGAATGTGTTTTTTTTTACTGACACAAAACATTTTAATCAACTCACCAAAAGCTGTGTAAAACTCCTCTTTTGTCAGGTGCTCATCATCATTGACATCGTTGTACTTCATGAGGTTGAATAATGTGCACTCAGAGGCATCCTTGGAGAGACCTTCTTGCTTGATAACCTTTAATGAAAACACATTAACTGTTTTAAAGAAGGTTAACAATTTTTAAGGGAGTTTTCTTGATTTTTTTCCAACTCTGTCTATTAAAACTTACAGTTATATTTCAAGGAAATTATCTAAAATGTTGCTACTGAATGTATTTATTTGTTTTCAGCCCAAATGTCTTTTTATGTTGAGGCACTGACAGTATTTGTTTTCTCACTGTAAACATGTTTTAGGTGGTAATTGAGATTATCACTGTGATGTAACTGGAGATTTAATTCCATATGATACAAGTTTGTTTTCCTGTTAAGAGTCGCATTTGAACATGGAGATGATAAGATGTTATATATTACTCCCGTTTTTCAAATCTTAAAGCCCATGTCTTTAAGATCAAAACCAACAAGATGGATCTATTATAAAACATGAACGTTTAAGGCACTTGTAAAACAAATAACCCTGATAAATCAACCTATATCAATAATAGAATAAATTCTGATGACCTAATGTCTATTTCTCTGAAAAAAGAACTTAGCTACACATAACATGGTTATTGGTCTCAAGCACTGATATAATATCATACAAAAGTATATCTCTAATGTCATCATTCTTGGCTAAAAAGCAATATATAATGAGATTTTACCATCTCACAACGACATTAAGTATCAAAGTCGGAGTATCTCAAAATTGCATATAAGTACAACACTTGAAAACCTGTAATTTCTTTGTGTACTCACTTAATCTGCTGTCTAATTCTAAAAAGTTTAGTTATGATTTTTAATGTGCAAAAATTTAATGATCCCCTAAACTCTGTGTTCAATGTAAAAACTGATGAAACGCACAAAGCATTGGCCGTCAGTTTATTGTAGTCAGAATGAGGGTTGCCGAAGTTTAATCTCATCATCCTGCTAATGCATGATGCTGTTCAACACCCTCTGTATGGCCCCAGCAGTAAAGAATCCATCATAGTAGATCAGCTGTCAAAATGCTGATCACAGGGGACAACTTTATACATCATGCCTCATCCATCTGATCACTGCACTTCCCAGATGACTTCCCCAAAATTTAGGAGTCACCTGTAATAACATACCTTCAGTGCATCCTACAAGAAGCAAATAACTGTGGCAATGCACAATAAAACAGCTGCTTGTGTCTTTATTATATCTCATTTGAAAAATGTTCCTCCTTTTCTTTCTTGTAAGAGTTTTATAATTTATAGTTGATATGCATTTAAACTACTTCAAAATTGAGCCAGTGATACGTGATCACAACACAGATTCCTGAGTAAAAAAAGGTCTTGGAATTTAAAAAGTGCTTTGCCCTCTTGTCCTTCTTTTGGACTTGTTTAGACTCAGAAATTTGCATGTGGCTTTTGTTGAGTCCAAAACAAGAGCACGAACTGCTAAGGCTTTCAAGCTTTGACTATAAATCTTAAATATTTTTATGACATGGCCTTACTCTGTCTCACACAAACATTTAATTATTTTAGTTATTTTAGATTTTTTGCAGCTCTTTTCTGTAGCAAGGGACTATTCAACCACAGTAAAAGAGAACCATGGACATGTTCACTGGCTTTCAGCAGATCCTGTGAGCTAAATGAACTGAGACACATCATTGATGGGATAACAAGCTGTAATGTTCATTGAGAATGGAGCTTCTGCCTGTTTCAAATTGAAGCTTAATCCACACAGCCAATGGAACATTGGCTGCTTAGTCAGATAAAACACTTTACTTACAATTAGAAACTGCACACAGACACACTGACTTTTTACTACATTATCACATTTTTGACCCATTTCATTAATTACACAAGACCTGTTCTTGTAAGATAGACATCATGTAACCTAGCCAGCCAAAATCCTATGTACTGTAGAGGATGTTGTGTTCAAGGATCTACTGTGATGCTCAGCAGGAGTGTGAATACTGTAGAGAGATGTTTGTTAATGATGGTCTTAAAGAAAATGTTAGAATATTCTCTTAGTATTGCATATTCGTTATGTCTATTCTTGCTATGATAACTTACTTCATTGACTCAGTTCTGACTCTTCAAATACCAAAACAGTGAGCAGGGGTCACCAGTTCTCAAACTAATACTTTAATTATTACACAAATCTTTTCAAAAAGGTTTTAAAAACTTTGGAACAAACTGTGTCTACACTTATGTGCAAAAATAAAAGAAATCTTTGCAAAAGTTATGAACTTAAAACCCTTGAATTATTTTTAATGAAACAAGTCTGTTAGCTGTAAAATTTCAATTATGATTGTTATTTATTTTTTCAAACTGATGTGTTCATACGGCTACAGCAGTATCCTTGGTGGACAGGGTGCTGTTTTTTCATACCTTTTAGCTAAAGGTATAATTTCAGGCATTCTGTCTTCAGTCAAATGACAAATATGGACCAAGAAAGAGGAAAATAGAAGCTTTGAGTTGCCATTTTCAAAGGGCACCCTTGACTAAAAGGGCAGTGACAATTGCTCGTCGCGCCACATCATGTGCCACACTCTCGCAAACCAAGTAAGCCAGGGTGAGGGATTTCAATCCTAGAATTTCAAATGAGATCAGAGAATGCTTCAATTATTAAAAGCGCTTTAGGGCACAAAAGTGGCAGCCATTATTTTGGTGCTTTGTACTTTTACCTGCTGATAAGAGTTTGATTTGCTGCTGCAGTGCTCTTCTTGAGTGCTTGTTAACATGAAAATGTAATCTGCATATATCCTTTAACTTCTTTCACATTCATTCTGTGTCAATAAAGGCAAACTAAATTCAGCAACAGATGTTAAAACACAGGGAAATTGTCCTTACAAATAGGATCTAAGTAAATTTGAAACTTTTTGTATCGTGTATAATATTTTAAGCTCTGTTCCTTTGGAGGGAAAATAACACTGGGTTTTCTGAGCTATTAATTATACTAAAATTAAATTCTGAGACAACATTTAATACACCATCATAAAATCTCATTAAAGACCCAATCCATAATTACATTCAGGCGCCCTTATGTTGAGGCACTGTCAACCCACAACTGCCTCTCTTTAATAAATAATTTATCAGATTGATGAAGCTATTTCGCTCTGATATTTATCATGCAATTACTTATCTTGCAGTAATTTTGATTTGAGGCAAAAGTATGTAGATGCGGAAAAGTTTTTCTCAACATTTTTCAGTTGCAGCAGAGCTCTTCAGTACAACTATTCCAACTGAATTTTCCCCTAAAAATAGCTTTGTTCTAACTGGACAAATTATTAAGGAGCACAGTGTGAATAAAGAATACTACCTACAGTACAGTAATCTTTTTTCTCTTGTCCCTTATCATTTAAAAACCGCACCTCCACCTATAATGAAAAGTCAATGTCAAGCAACACCAAGGTAAACAACATACTCTCACAAACAAAAAAACCAATGGGGTGAATTGTGATTTTGTGTTACTTGCTTAAGAAGCATATGCACACCTTGGAATATAGTTACTGCTCTGTGCAGATGCATTGATACAGCATGACCCCAAAAAACTACCAGTGACAGTTAGCAAAAGACATAAATAGGCTGAGTCAGAAAACCAGTGCCTTTACAGAGCCATGCATACCTCAAAGACAGATCCTTTTGATTTAGCTTGAAAAACCATTTAAGGCCACCTGTAATCCACTAATATCGTTATTTCTGACTGTGCCAGAGATGCTAACTTGTCTTCTTTTATCTTTAAACGTATCTCATAAAGCCAGGACTGTTCGAAACATGCCCACGTTCACTTGTGTCAAGGGGTAAAAAAGAGGTGGGCTAGAAGCAGTCCATGAGGAACCCCCTGAAAGAAAGTGCTCCTCAATCTGGATGTTAATTATTCCTGACTAACTTGTGTCACTTAAACACCTGCAAAGATGTGGAGTGGTACAGCTTGGTGTGGAAAAAAAAATCCCCAAAAGATTTGAAATTTGTGTCCGAAGTAATATTCAATAGGTTTAAAGGGCACATTCAAATTTACATTCAGAGCATGCTGACAATATTTTACATAAACACGGCACAACACTGTTTGTTGACAATGTTTTTCCCTCACCAGGCATTGATTTCTCTCATGCTGGCATGTAGATGTAAGAATATGTAAAAATATGCAAATATTATGAAAATATGGCAAAAATATCCAAATGTTTGAGCTGTTATAAAGATGCTTTGAACTCAAAATCTTTAAATAAATTCGATTAATCTAAGGAGATCTCTAGTGTCAGGCAAGAGGGCACTGAAGAAGCAAACCTAGGTGATCCCTGTGCTGATGGGATTTCCTTCTGAATCACCAGGAATATAACCTAAGAATAAATACCGGTTTCATTATTCTCGAAAAACCACCACAGGTTGCTTACCCACTAAAATATTTTCTTCATTGAATCAGTCCTCAAGTACTTGGAGACTTTATTTGTTATGCATAGGATATCTCCCCTCCTCATAGTAGTCACACAAAGCTCTTTTTACTACCAACCCTCTTGGCAGCGCTGGTCAAAGGCTGCAGCCTCCCTGGAGCACAAGGCTCCTTTGACCCACATTGATTTTCAAAAGATTTACGTCGCAACCACGCACCAAGGCTACCAGAGTGAAGGGTAAGAAGAGTAAAATGGACACAATTATGGCAGACATCAAAGCGGCTGGTTATAACACAGGAGCACACAGACGGTTTGTTCATTAGTAGTCCTATTTTAGATAGATATTTACATAAAAATGGCTCCTGTTTTGATAGACTCAAGAGGGACTGTGGGTTGTCTTGAAAATTAAAGTGCAGTTACAAAATGCTAAACAGCTTCTTTTACAGGAAAAAACTGCCAATTAAAGGTCTCCTGCACCTTGATGCACTTTCAAAACTCTCATTAGATCAGAGTTAGCTTCAGTCAAGGTTAAGTTAATGAATCATACTTTTGTGAAAGAAGTTGGCTGAGTGAGGAATATATTGTTTTCTTTCAGTAAATATCTAATTGTATAGGAAAGCTTGTGTTTAGTATTTTTACCTGTGAGAGTTCACTGGCTTCTATTTGACCATTGTTATCTGCATCAAAGCGTTTGAACATCAGATCAACCAGCTGCTTCCTGGCGGCCATGTTGTCCTTGTGGGCCCCATGGACGTTGGACCCCATGTACCGTTTGTCATGCAAAACTAGTATCTTGGTCTTCAGCCGACGGTAGTCACTCAGTCTGCAGTTATCATCTGGGGAAAAAAAGGAAAAGGCATAAACAAAATGGTTAGGAGAGGGAGAGAATATTTTTAATGAAGCTGTACAATCACTGCTGTCAGAGCTGGGAGGAGAACATGTTTTTGCTTTGTTTGAATGACTAAAAATATTGTTTAAATATTAAGGGAATATGTAAAAACTGTTATTTCATAAATATCTAAATGATTCCCAGGTGCTGAAAAAGGTGCGTATTAAAAGCATTGAACTTATTATTCCCAGAAATGGATGCAATGTTTCAAATCTCAGCCAATTAGCAGAAAACTACAGTTCCCCTGAAGACTCCCATTATTAAACAACAGCAAACCCTAAACCTGAGCATGCCTGTGATTGTCTGCATCACAGTAATAAATACTGAGGATTATTTTCCCGAGAACAGCACAAACAGTGACAGTCGTGGAGCATTTCACTGCCTCAAACTAAGAAAGCAGCAGCCCCGACGACACAAAGAAACTGACGAACAAATCCGTCACACAGGTGTCAAGAGCTAACCCTGACGGCAACAGAAAACACGATGGTGTTGTATTTACAATCTGCCATCAAAGGCTTTGGATCAAAGAAGTCAACTACATGAAAGGTTCAGCAGAGTAGAGTCGCGGCAAAAAGAAACTAATTACTAGAACTAGAGGTTGACATATGTCACACAAACTTTCATTGTTAGATCTGAAGGTATTTTTCATCTAATAACATTTATATTAGCTGATGTCAACCAATCCACAGGAAAAAAAGCTTTGTTGCTCACTGGGATGCTTCTTAAGTCTCTAGGGACAAAGGTGCAATCTCTGCCATATCATACAGTGTGATCACCTGCACTGGAAAAATAAGGAATAATAGCTGCTGCATTGAGTCTTTTGCAAG
>JAPZDW010000025.1:20324864-20335046 GCA_029814725.1 Acanthurus nigricauda
GATTTATCGGAGCAGAAAAGGAGAAGAAAAGGAGACGAAAAGGAGTCCATTCAAGAAGGAAAAGAATGAATTTACTTTAAAAAAACAGAGGCTTTGGTGCAGATAACGTCTGTTTTTACTTGCTTACATTTCTTACCACAGCGTGGAAACCAATGTCAGCCTGTTCACGACCTTGTGTTGGACTAAAAATATCTAAAATAAAATAACTTCTGGATGGATTGTCTTAATATGAAATACAGACATTTATGGTTTCAGAGGAAGAACCCTGCTGGTTGTGTTATCTCATCTTATTTGTCCTCTAATGTCACAACGAGGCCGACATTTTTTGTCTTCAGTGAAACATGGGTGTATTGAACTGGCATCAAGGAAGAGATATTTACGTCTTAATCAGAATTAAATGTTATCACTTCAGTGAACCCTTGAACTTTTTATTTAAAAAGTCAGTTAAAGTCAGTAGGTCAAATTTTTGTCTCATATTTAAGTTTCTGAATAAAACTATTGAGAAACTCAGTTGTACTTTGTGTGTAGTTCTACTGTTAAACTAAATAATTGAACATGATAAAAACATCTGTTTAGCATCGGTGTGTTAGCATTGACATTTTGAGTATGAAAGCATGCTAACATTAGCATTTAGCACAGCTGTACTATTACATTATGTAGATGTGTGGACTTGTTCAATGGAGCGGCTCCTCCCATTATAACAGTAACATAATGAAATACTTAATAATATTAGAAAAAAGGCAAGTGCTCCTAATAGAAATGTCCCTGATATTAAAAATAAACCATCACACTAACTCTTAAACTAGCAGTTATGGTCTGTTGTCATTATAAGCCTTATGTAGTAATGAAACTAAATGTGATGGTTCTCAGGACCATTTTGCAGCAAATCATACAGTGATGACAGTCCTCACTGCATCACTCTGCTCTACAGTAAAATGTCAAACCATAAAAACTGTCTTTTTTTCTTTTTTCTTTTTTTTTCTTTTTTTTTTGCACTCCGTCCTCCCTCCACTCCCTGCACACTTGTAATCCAATATCCATTCCAGCATGGAAATGAGAAATAACAAGATTAGGAAACAATTTATATGAATCGTCTCATGTTCACTCGCTGTTTACGCTTTCTCAGGAGGGAGAGGAGACTGTGGTCTCCATGGAAACTGTGGCTGGCCAATGGTGGGTGTTTTCTGCCTGACCGTATGACGTGCTGCCTGCCTGTTGAGATGGGCATTGAAGTTGGCAGTCGGGGTGTCAACCCATAATTTTCATAGCAAAAAAAAAAGCAGTGACCAGGAAAAGTGCATTACCAGAGAGCTTATTTTTGCACGAGCTGAAGATGTTTGCTTTTCGGTTTCACTCTCTGCAGGTTTGCTCTTTATGAGTTTGTTTAGACGTCAAATTCACCCAGAGATTTGCTTAAATATGTAGCTGCTGTCATAGTCGTTAGCAATAACAGTAACTCCAAGCTGAAATCACAGTCGAAATGTTCGGTGTGATGATTTTAAAACTGCTGTGGCAGTGTTATGAAATTGGATCTGCATTATTAGATCCGAAAGGAAAAGCGCATGCATCTGTATTTTTTATTTTTTTTTATCTGATACCTCCCTGGTTTTATTGTCTGTGAAGCACTTTGTAACTGCATTTTGAAAAGTGCTACACAAATAAAGTTTATTATATAATGTAACAGGCATATACAGCTGAGCCCTCAGGAAAAATGTGCTGCTCCCTGTTCTGGGCAATATGAGCAGCGGCCTTGAAACTACCTGTCGACATTGATCAGTCACGCGGCGGGCTTTTCTCTGAGATGGGACTCGCAGTTATTAGAGCGAGAGGCTGTTAGATGGAGAACCCTGTCGTCTGCTGCCTCTGACAGCTCAGGTAAGCCCTGAGGAAAACTGCCCCCCCGAGCACATCGGGCCCTTCGGTCGTCGCTCGATTTCAAGTCAGCATGCTGGTGTGATGTATTTGCTCTCAAGAAGAAATTGTGTGGCTGTTCGGTGCCATAGCTGTGTAAATTAGGACATCAAACCAGGCTGTAGAGATGCTGTTTTTTAAGGGAGCAGTAAGTAAGGTTTTTATTGCACCGTGGCAAAAAAATGACAACAATATATAAGCGGAGGGTTTTAACAGGGTTGTTGATCAATACGGATGCTGCAACAATCACGTCGCTTGCAGCAGATTATATCCGGTTTCAGAAGACGACCTGCGGACCAAACCTGCCTGTTTACATCCGCAGATACTAAGAAAGGAAGCTAGATTGGAAAAAAAAAATCTGAGCTGCAAAGCCAAATCACACAGCGGCGTTATTATTACTCTATTTTTCATGGTGACATATTACCTTTTCACCAGGCGTTTATGTTGGATTTCAGCTCGTAATTAGCTTAGTCCTCTCTGTTGTGAAAATATGACTTTATAATGTGCATCAATTACAGGCCGTAATAGCTGGAGGGTACGTGGGGAGTGTGGGGGCTGTGAAAGAGTCAGGGACTGGAAATGTTCTGTCAGTGTTGTTGGTGTTTGATAGAAGTTACAGAGAACAAAATGTCCCTTAAGTATAATGACTTTTTTACGATTTGCTAGATTTTGCTTTTTCACAATTAGCTGTTATCACAGTTCAGTGCCGGAGCTGGTTGGTTTCAGAAGAACGGAGAAGGAGTTTTTAATCATCAGGTTGTTATTAATCTTGTGATATTATCCCTGAGGTGTGAGCTGGTTTTTATGTTGCATTTACAACTTTCCTTTTCACTCCTTTTACAGTTTCATTATGATTCTGATGTTGAAATTCTTTAAACTACTTTTGGAAAACAGGAAAAAAAAGAACACTGCTTCCCAGAAATTAAGCTGATTTGCCATGAATTTGTTTTGGCAGTTTTGTTTACAGGAAAATATTTTTGCTGTCAGGGTTATGTTTGGTAAGAGGGCGATTTTCCAGGGAACAAATGACTCTGATCCTTTACCAAAAAGTAAAGGGAGGAAATCAGGATGGATGATGCTTTTGGTGTAATCATGTTGCAGCTGCAAAGTCTGAATTTTCTATTGCAGAAGAGAACATTGCAGGCAAACTTAACAGACTGTCAGTAAACATTTTGCAGCTCCAGTTTCGCCATTTTGCATCTTTAACATCACGGACAAGCTGTTAAGAATGTCCCACATTTATATTTAAAGGAAATTTAGGAGAGAAATTTCAGAGCAAATGAACATTTTTACTGGAAAGAAACTGGCAACAGATGTGCTTTGACTCATCAATGAATGGAAAGTAGTTTAACCAAGTAAATTTGCAAGATTTTTAATATTTTATAGTATTTAAAACACCAAAAAGGAACAAAAACATGCAACATTTTTAGCAGAAATTCATCTTTATTCTAATATCTTCAACCACAACCCCTTTGTTTTGTCCTGTGACTTCTGTAAGGGTCCCTGCTGTACTTAACATTACTATTTACACACCTGATATCTGCTGTTAGTTCATGTTTGCTCTCACAATAGATCAGATCTGCTCCTCTTTGTTGTTTTGCTCATCTGTCAATACCAGTCAGAAATTTAAAGGCATTCAAAAATATTTCTTAATGGCTCTGTGGAGCGGCGGCACCCAGCAGTCGCTCTCTGCTCATTCTTATGCTTTGTCAGTATTTTCTCTAAACCTCTATTCATACTCGCCGTCCAGTCGCTGTCTTTAGAAACCCCCCCCCGCTCCTATAGACCCACACAGCAGGTAATATCTCTCTGGGGCTGCCAACGCCAATGTCTTTCAAGCCAACAGCCCCATCAGACGACATCAGAAAGCAGCCCAGGGTTGTGTTCATCCATTTGCCCGGCCCCTCCACTGTGGTCGTGCTCCATCAGCAGGCGGGTACCCCCTAAGACTTGGGAACCCATTTAATCAATGGCAGAGATTACAGTAGTCACGACCAGCTGGCGCCTGCTCGACACAATCGTCTTTGGTGTCCACGCGGGGGCCTGTTACCCCGCTGCCTACCCAGCAGCCCTCTCACTGTGAAGGGCCAAAAGACCACGAATAGACTGCGGTCAGACACTGAGCCTTGTGATTGACATCGCTGTTGTGTCACATCTCATGTTTACCCCCACAAAGCAGTCTTACAGTGCATTGTGAAAAGGAAAAAGTCGTGAACTTGTGCTTACCTTCACATGGGGATTTGTTGATCATCCTGCATGTTGTGCTATTTGCTTTCTTGAGTTTGTTTTTGCTGCTTTTCTTTTCTGTTTCTTTACTGTACAGCGACATGAACAACACCAGGTTTTGTACACATCAAATTTGTGATTAGATGCCATCTTCCTTTAAGCATTTTTCTTTAGATTTTCTCTACATGGCACCCTGCTGAGATGTTTTCCATATTTTCCAGTATGCACAAAATAGCATTCTGAAAAGATACATCTTTATGTCTCCTTGTTATTTTTCAGCAGCGGCAGAGATTCTTAAAATATTCACAGTCATGTTGGGTAAACCTTGGGCTCCAAGGTTGCCAAGGAACTGTTCATAGAATTTGTTTTTCCGCAGCAGCTGCTCTCCTGAATTCAGAGCTCTATACAGCGTATCTGCTGGGAACAATCAGATGAGTCACTGAGCGTTCATCAGATTTTTTTTTAAAGTGGCTCGTTTGGGTTCATTCAGAAAAAAAAAAATCAAAGTAATCTATTCCTAATGATTTCCTGATGAATGCTGTTGATTTCACACGAGACTGATATTTTACTTGCAGGTTTTATTGTAATGTTTACTAAAGACTAGTTGTGAATAAAATGGTTTTCGCAGAGTTTGATGGTAGAATACACTACGGTGTGAAGTGCTTTGCATTTGTATACTTTTGGTTTACTTTAATTCAAACACTAAAAATTAACTAAAAACTGCTATGTTAATGTTTTTGCATCCACAGAGGTTTATTAACTAACTCTGTGGTTCCCATCAGCTTTAAAAGATTTGAATTGTTTTCTTTTGACTTCTCTCTACCGTCTTCATTGTAACACTTGATTGGAGTTTATTCAGGTAAACTTTTACTTGTTCTTTTCACACATTTCAGTTTCAGTTCAGGTTGTGTAAAAGTCCATAACCAGAGAAAAACTGAGGAGGACTCGAACTGATATCCTGCTGTTCATCCTTTCTGGTCGCAGGAGTTTTGCTGTTTTATCAGCTGCTGTGTGCTTTAAAATAATGTGTCTGAACCTGAGTAAACTCTCCTCTGACTTACACTGTAAAGTTTTTTAATAAGACAAAGAACTGCAGGATTAGAAGTGAAACTTTGAAGGTAAACTTATGAAGTAAAGTGTCTAGTGTATGTCTTTTGCGCTCAATATAACGAGAAGCTGAGTAGCCAAATCATGGCAGAGAAGCATAAAAACACACAGCAGCATGCAGTTACATAGACGGAGCAACTTTCCCGTCCTACTAAAAGTGACCTTGAATGACTCATCTAACGAACTCTCCGGAGGGAGTTTGCCGCTATAGGAAACAAGCAGCGGAGTGAAAGAGCCGCCTTGTGTGAGCAGTCAGGTATGAGCTGTTCGGTTTCATGAATGTACATGTTATATCCTCGGCCAGATGAAGGTACAATCCACGGGCTGTTACCGGGGAGAGTTTTCTTTGGCCTCCAGGTTGCAGAAGAGCGACAGAAGTCAAAGGCATCATACAGCTCTTGTTGGCTGCTTCCACCTCTTCACACTGCAGCTTCACCCCCCCCGAATGATGATAGAGAGCAGCTCCTCCGGTGATGCTTTGAGTTTTTATGGAACGTTTATTTTCTCTGGCGAGGAAACACACAGCACAAGAGAGGGTTGTTTAGTCGAGGCGGTTCAGTTTGCTCTGCGATTTCCTGGCTCGATGTTAGAAAAGAGTGTCAGTCATTTTTAATTTGGGTTATGTTAATTAGACCTGGTACCTTTGGTTTGCACTGTAGGTGACCTGTCATGTACTTATGGATGAATACTGACAGCAGCATGTGACATTATGCTTTACATAAACTACTGCATACTGTACCATGATTTGGCCAAAAATATTCTATTTATTTAGTTTTGTTTAGCACTAATGAGAAAAGCGCAAAGTTAGGAACAGTTTTCAGCCATAAAGCAATGATTAGATTAACTTTCTAGTATCCTTTGATATCCTTGGATTTGCTGTTTTTTTCAAGTATATTTATAATTAACATGAACTTTAGAATATACAACATAACTTTAAACTACAAAGGCCCTGAAATCAAAGAGTGGAACTAATTTATGAGCACGAGAAGCTAAATTAGTTAGTTTTTTCTCCTCAAGGTCTGCCAAACTTCTATCAATCAGGAGAAACCAAGTTAACGTGTAATGTTTTCATCATCATGAGCACAATATTGATGAGAAATTTCAGGGGTTTGGTGGTTAGATGCCAATGTGACATCACCCTATTTTAAAGAGGCTGTGACGCCATGAATAATATTAGAACCTGGAGTCTGGACACTAGATGTGGTGATGATGGGTTGAAGAGAAGGCTGAAGACTCTGATAAGCTCAACCTCGGCCGTGGATGTGATAAACTGGACCTGAACGGAGTGAAGAGGGTTGCAACTGCTTTGCACTAAAGACACAGCTGATCAAACTGCTGGAAATCCCTGTTTAGTATTTAACTCCTAACTTAACAGGAGTACACGTAAATTTAATTATGCTGTCACACTGTGTGATTACTGAATCCTCCCTTGTTTTTGTGCACTAAACTGTGAAACGTAAAGCAAAACTTCCACAGGAAGTGGACACTACGGACCTCTGTGTACACGAGCCGAGTAACTAAAGTTACTCTCGTAAATATTTCATAGAGAAAATTGCTTTCAGTCATAAATACATCGTGCAAACGGAGGCGACGGGAACTCAGCCAGGCCTCCTGTAACAGGGCAACACGATATGCATCACCTCATAAAAGGCACCAATTAACTGAGCCCTCGTATTTCAGTTCCTAGTCACTTACAAAGTCATCGCCTTCCTTCCTGCTCTCATTATCATCACATACAGGAGGAACCCACCAGAGTGCACTTCACAGTAGTCAAGGGGAGGACGAGGTATTGTTTTTTTATCAGTGAGGGGTTTCCTCCTGTGTCCTCCAGGGGCTCCGGGGGTTGAGAATGGGGCCGTAGCCCTCCACATGTCCCTGTGTGACATCTCCATTGTGCCGGGAGAAAACGCTCACGCGGTGCGGCGCAGACATCATTGTGAAGTGTATGGATTTTGACAGTGAGACATATATCAAAGCACCTACTCTGCATATCACAACGTCCAACCCACCAGGTTCACTGGAGAGAAACAATGAGACATGAAAGTAGCAGACTACTCTCTGAGTGTGTGTGTGTGTGATTTTCGTTGACTTGCGGGGTCGGACAGTATTTGTGTCAAAGGTTGCAGAGGCCTTGTGTTGAAAAGACCTCAGGGAACTCGTGCTTTTCCTAGAATACACATGAGAGCTGTGAAAACAAAAGAATAACAAAAGAAAATCACAGAAAAACTGTACAAACAAAGGTTAAATTACAGGATGATTTAGATGAAGAATGTTAAACCATTTGTGTTTGGTGCTAGTTATCAGACTCCGCATGCAAAAACACCTCACATGTTGCACATAGCAAAGAAATAAACCTTGTTGACAGCATGTTAGTGTCGCAGTTGTGACCATGTTGATATAAAATGCACACTTATGTCTTCAGTACAGCTGCACAGACCTGCTGCTGTGGCTGCAAACTCTCTCTTCTTTATTTTTCCTGCACTAAAACATGTTTACTATTAAGTATTGCAGTTGGGAAGGCATTAAAAAAACATTACATTATGCATACAATTTTACAGAACTCTCCTTTACCTTGTATAAAAATTTTATAGAAAAAAAAAATCTCACACAAGTGCAATCGTTTTGCCAAAAAGCACCATCTTGTTTAAACACATTGAGAATCTGGCATACAGAGTGTTATTTCGCTGAAACGGTGGTGTGGCGGCAAACAGGAAAACGAAGCGGCTCAGATTGAGACAAACAGTGCTGCTGTGTTTTTATAGCCTATATCTCCACACAGCAAATGGTGCTGCTGCGCCATATCTGGCCCGTACATTATTTACACCTCGTTTTTATTAGGGCAATCTTGACATGTGTGCCTGGTGATCGATGGGAATGCTTTTTTTTTATACCAGCCCTGTAGGGTTGCTAAAGTGGGCCATGGGCTTTGGTCTTTCAAAAAAATAAAAAAAAATAAATTGGGTACCTGTAATGATGTGGCTGAGCTTTTTTTTTTACTGCCTTTGTTTGGATTTTTGTTAAACAGGAGGGACTCAGGATGGAGAACGTGTCAAAAACAGGAGATTTAAGTGGATTATTTTGGAGGCATCGGTGTGTTTTTTAACACCCAGAGGGGCTCTGAGTGTTTGATGTCATGGAGGCAAAGAGTGAATGTAAATACACCTCTTATTATAGTAAATGGGTTAAAGGGAGAGTCAACCTGCATGCAGTTTTTTAATTACACAGAAACCAGATCCCAAACCTGTTATTCACTCGTGACCACTGTGTCTAATTTGCAGATTTATTTCAATAAATCAGAGTCAGATTCACTTAATTTGTCAAATGCATTAAAATAACATGAATTCTGCCTGACAAACAGGCCAAGAAAGGGATCTGCAAATGCATAATAAACCAGTGTGATTCAGGGACCACCCCATGCTGCTCAATTCAAGAGATGATATACGCCACTCATTATGTAGTCAGTGCATATTGCTCTTTTTTTTTGTTGCCATCATGATTGACACATCCATACAGTAAAAAGGGGAGAGCAGAATTCTGAAAAGCTCCCCCTCAATAATACATATTTATATTAGTTGCTGTTGAAATGCTATCCAAATAGATCTGACCTTGCCTCAGCTGGGGAACAGAAATGAATTATATATAACCTATACAGACTTCACTTGGCAAATAAGGGGGAATAATACATACTATGAAGCGCTGAAGATGCACTTCTCAAGCCGTTAAGCCAGGGGGACATCCACATTGGTGAAATGTCAAAGCCTGAAATCCACAGGAGATACATTACTGGATTTGTAAAGGGATTTTCTTTGAAGCATTTCGCTGGTGAATATTAATGTCCGGAGGAACTGCGGTTGTCAGGCTTTGTGCAGCTCAAAATGGTCACGGCAGCATGGAGAGAGGCTGCACAGGTTGTTTTACATAACCTTAAAATAAATCTTTAAACGGCAAACCCTTTCTTACCTGACATCAAATTTGTGTCACTGCGCTGAATCTGTTCAGAAAGCAACCAAAGTAGTTCAAGTAAAATCAACTTATAAAGCTTAATTAGAGAAAGTCGCTGATTATGAACCCAACTGATCCAAAGTGCAATGCATTATGGTCCCTGTGATCAATTATGTGATGCAAATTAATTTACATTGGCCTACATTTTATGCTACTTTGATTCAACTGCAGGTAGGTATGTACTTTTATTGCAATGCAATGATTTAAGTTAGTAGTTATGTTAACAAATTTACATCTAATGACAGACTTTTAATGCTCTTATAGTGAAGTAAACAGTTGTTCAGTTATTGATTTGACCATCTATGTGTGTTCAGTAGTTCAAAAACAGCTTCTTTTCTGCTTGGTGCTGTGATGAGTTGCAGCATTTAAAGTAATGTACTAACAAACTGATGTAGCAATCCATTTCACAACAAAATATTTGTATTGCATGTTTCTGCGAACAGTTTGTACGTTCTTACAATACATTATATCAACATTTCATGGAGATCGTATTACATGTATATAAGCTGAACTTCTCATGCAGAGCAGGAGGGGATGGTGATTGTGTGACAGCGAGGCGAGACATCTGCCAAGCAGCAGACCGTCGTTCGAGACCATTTCGACAGTTTCAGCCAAACCAGGTAATTTTAGAAACTGTCAGGACATTTCCAGCTGTCTTTGTGGCGACAGAAATGGGTATTTTAAGTCGAAACATGTTTGTCTAAACCTAACCAAGTAGTCTTTGTGATTGAACATAACTAAAATCCAACCATAACTTTTTTCCATCATAAAAACAATAACGTCCTCCACTGTTGGCACTGGTTTGCTCTTGTTGAGCACGTACAATCTGCAGCAGAGACACGAGAGAAAGCACTTTGATTAGTTTGTGAGCTAAAAGCTGCTCAATCAAAATAATGTTTTTACATTTGCAGTCCAACGTCTTGCGGTTTCCATTTT
>JAPZDW010000025.1:21089020-21099320 GCA_029814725.1 Acanthurus nigricauda
CATCAGGCCCCATTTACTTGTAAAGAGATTTGCAAAAGATTTCTTTTTCAGCAATAAAGCAAATATGTTTATTAAGCACTTTAATATACATCAGAAAATTCCACTTCATATAATACAGGAATTCTTTGAAATGAAAGTTGAATGTACATTGTAAGCTATTTACAAACCGATCACTTACAGTCAAATCAAAGATGACAGACGAAACACAGTCAAGACAAACAAGATAACTGCTTCATAAGACTATACAGTATGTTTTCCAACACTGTTTCTAAACCCGATCCTGCCTTGATTCCTTCTATTGACCCTTCATGGCATACGTTTGAGCTACTGTAGTACTGAAGAGCTGAGCGCTTTCACTAGGGCTTATAAGTGTTTGTGCATGCGATAGGTTTCTACTCCCAATCCCAGTTCTTGGCAAAAAATAGCTCACTGTTGACAATATGAAAGCCTGCAAAAATATGACACAGTCTGTAAACGCTAAGGCAGCTCCACACAGTTCATGAGAAACAGATGTTTCGGTTCCCTCGGCATCACAGTCGAGCACCTCCTCCCCTCCATCTCCCGTGGGATTAAGTCCTGTTGAGCTGATATTCGGCTTCTCAAAAGGGAGAAGGTGGGACAGAGTTACGTCGTTTCAACTTTGGCTTTACAACTCGGCATTTCAAACTATATCATTCACAGCTATAAGTTGTCTTAATGGCTGAACCCTTTTGAGCCGTTTTGTTTCATGCCCCTGAAAAATCCAGCAGTAATTACTGGAAGTTAACCACATAACAAGGAAACAAAGCTTGAATTTTTGTTTCTTGCATTGCAGTAGATTATACATATAACCGCAGACAAATGCATTTCTTTAAATCGCTGCTTTCACTTGAAATCGCTGCATTTAGCACCAACTTTTGCTGACGGTACACAATGAGTTTTTAAATATTTTTATGCACACACAAAATAATAACACACAGGCAACTTAAAAATCCCATAGGGACAAAATGATTTTTTTTTTTTACATTTTCAATGAAACTCCCTCTTTCTTAGATATTTGTATTAATACACAAAAGCACAAAGCCAACAAAACTGGGAGTCAAATTAACTGCAGGCAACTTCTGAACACAGCACCATGGTAGAGCGTAATGCAAGACAAAATGCAGCAAAAGTGGCTTTTTTCCAAAAATAAATATGCTGTTTATGCTAGTTAAGTAACTCGCAAAAGCTATTAACATATTACACACAACATAGGTTTAACACACTAATCAAGGTTAACACAGATTATTTGGGGTCTCTGGAAAGGCAGACTATCAATTCATTTAAATTCATACCATGGCATCAGTTACTGTTATGTCCTGTGGTTGTGACAATGTACTCAGTGGTACATTGCTGTCAGTGAGGAAAAAGTAGACAAACAAACATAATATAAAATAATTAAAAAAAAAGCATTGGTATATTTCTCTCAAACAATTACTTTGATAAAACATGGATGGGATACAAAGTGAATTGAACAAATGCATGTCTTATCATTTAACTCTTTTAAAAGTGCATACACTGTTTATTAAATAGCATTACATTAAATTAAAATGATAGTTTGCATGAATACATGAAGAACGCTGTAACAGATGTAGGCACATTGATGTATCAGTTCACATAAGCATTAGGCAGCAATCAACAATCATCCCTAGGTTTTGTTTTGAGGTCTCCCACTGATGAAAAAAAAATCTTATATTTCTTATTAATGCAGATGAAAACAGTTGCTTTGGCACATTCCCTCCAATGTCTGCGTGACGAATGGCATTCAAGACATCTGAAACAGTACAGGAATGACTTGAGTTAATGTTTTGTCTGGGAGGATAAACTATGTTTATCCTGATTGAGGCATTCTTCATGCAAGTCTGATAAAATCCAAATAATGTTGATTGTGTTGACTGCAATCCAGTATTAACTAAAAGTCAGTGATTAGCCTCTACATTAGCCACTGTCAACAAACAGACAAGTCACAGGTTTGCCTATGTGCTGTCGACTTTACATTAATTTCAACTTTGCAGCAAAAGCTTGATGTAATTTAACAAGAGCACATACTGGACGAATATTTTTAAAGGTTTTCTCTTACCAGCTATAATGGAGTCTCCTTTTTGTAGTTAAACCCAGGGTCTGATCCTTCAATCTGCAGTTTCAGGGCTTGTTTAAGGCTTAGCTCAGTTTCCCCTATGGGATAGTTCTCTAGAACATCCTGGTGCCCTCTGTTCTGTACAGTCCGAGGAACTGAGACCCTACTCAGGAAAACCTGATTACCCTGTAGATGATAGTTGGGGTTGGTCATGATGCCGTTTCTCTTCTTCTCAGAACAACTCTGCTGCTGGATAAAAAACTGATCTTGGCCTTGCCCCCTTTCCTGCCGAACTGAACCACCGATCATGATCTTGCAATGGGGATCCTTCACTGCAATGTTTGCAACTGATTTGTTGAGGGCAATCCTCTTGTCAAACTGTGTCATCTCGTACTCCAGAACCTGACCTTGGGTTGATCCACTGTTCTTGACTTTTTTCTTATCTCCCAGTGCTCCTTTACCATTTGATGTCCCATTTCCGGTCTTACTTCCTTTTGTTGACTTGAGACTAGGCTTTAACTGAGACCAGTCAAAGTCACTGGATGGAGATGTTGGCTGCTGACCAATGGACTTAGTTGTAGAGGAAGGCGACACAATAGACTGTCTGCTTCGACTGCGAGGCAGTGAATGCTGCTGGATTTGTTCTGTGAATGTCAGTCCATGAAAACTGTCGATCGGCACAGTTTGTGCTGTGGCCGTGGATGATGTGGTTCTCAAGGAGGAGTTCTTTGAACTCTTGAGAGAATTATTTGACAGGGAGGATTTCTGTCTATCTACTGTAGAGTCAGGAGATTCTGATGGCGAACTGAAAGCATGGACAGGTCCATTAGGTAGACCACGTCCAGACGACTGCATATCTCCTGCCCCAGTGCTGCCAGAACTACTAGATTTAATGGTGAGGGACTGCATTTTACCAGTCACAGACAATGGGTTTTTTTCTTCCATGGTATGTACTGGGGATGGATTGCAGCCATTTAGAGTCGTGGCCCCATACTTTTCCAAAAGTTTTATGATCATAGAGTGGCCACCTTTTGCTGCTACTCTCATTGCTGTGCGTCCAAACTGATCAGCATGGTTGGGGTCTGCACCATTTTCAAGAAGTATTTGCACAACATCAATGTGACCCTCTTGTGCAGCTATGCCTAGTGCTGTTGCTCCCTGGTTGCATGTATGATCTACGTGCGTGCCATTTTCTATCAAAAACTGCACTACTTTTGTGTGTCCTTGCCACGCAGCAGACTGAAGGGCAGATCTCTTCTCATTGTCACAGGCATTCACATCAGCATGATAGTTAATCAGCAGCCTCACCATTTCAACATGCCCTTGCCAGCAGGACACGTGGAGGGCTGTTCTACCCTCAGTGTCACAGGCTTCAACATTCGCCCCATTTTCAAGAAAATACTCTGCCATAGCTAGCTGATTTTCAAGTGCCAATATGTAGAGTGTTGGCCGTCCGTCTGCGTCCTTGAAATCTATATCAGCACCATGGCTCAGCAGTAGTTCAACAATGTCCCTGTGGCCTTCTAGTGCAGACACCCTGAGAGAATTCCTCCCATCATATCCCCTCTCATCAATGCTTGACTTGTTTTCCAGAAGAATGTGCACACAGTCATAATGTCCCTCTTGCGAAGCTAATATCAGCGGTATTCTACCATCATTATCAACCTCTGTACAGCGAGCACCTTGCTCGATAAGGGCATCACATACTTGGCGGTGACCCTCAAATGAAGCCATGTGTAGCGGGGTCCAGCCTGCATCGTCCCTGTGATTCTCGTCTAAACCTCTGTCCAGCAGAGTTCTGACCACCTCCACGTTACCCTGAGCGGATGCAATGCTCAGCACAGTCCTTCCCTCGCTGTCGATGCTATCAACAGCAGCCCCCCAGAAAAGTAATGTGTTGACAACAGAGGCATGGCCCATTGACGCAGCAGCAAGCAGAGGAGTGCGACCATTGTTGTCTGTATGATCCACATCAGCACCACCTTCCAAAAGCAGATCAACTACATCAACATGTCCTTCATAGCCAGCCACAAGGAGAGGGGTCATGCAGTCCTTATCACAGTGGTCAACCTCTGCTCCCCTGTCAATCAGAAGGCTCACAACAGAAGCATGGCCTTTACTTGCAGGAACACAGAGAGCAGCAACTGAGAGGGCAGTCCTCCCATCCACATCTTCATGATTGACTTCGGCCCCATGGTCCAAGAGGTGCTCAACAATCTCTCTGTGTCCCATGTATGCTGCAGCAATGAGAGCTGTTCTTCCTTCATTGTCTGCCTTGTTGACCTCAGCGCCATGCTGTAGAAGGTTCAGCACAATGTCCTCATGGCCTCCCCAAGCTGCAGCTCTCAAAGCAGTTCTACCATCAGCGTCAGCACAGTCCACTTTGGCACCAGCATAAAGCAGAGCAGATACAACCTCCGAATGTCCACCCCAGGCTGCTGAGCGCAGAGCTGTCCATCCATCGTGATCTGTGTGATTTATGTTGGCCTCACAACCAATTAGGCAGTTTACTACTTTGGTGTGGCCCTGTCTTGCAGCAAGAGTAAGTGCCGTCTGTCCATGGTTGTCTTCTAGCTCCATGTTTGCCCCTCTAGATATGAGCAAGTTGACCACATCAAGGTTTCCACTGTATGCAGCATTAGCCAATAGAGTTCTCCCACTGGAGTCGCACTGGTTGACAGATGCCCCATTGTCAAGTAATGTCCGTATTGAGTCCTCTCTTTCGAGGGCCTGTTGCACAATACATGACGCATGGTCATCCTCGTTGTTTACATGGGCTCCAGCTTTGACCAGAAGTTGCAGGACCTCCTGTTCTCTTGGTATGGAGGTGGTCAGAGAGTCTTTAGCAGGAGTTCCATTCCAAACCATCCACAGTGCCAGATTAAATGGCTCAATCTGCAGATTAGAATTGACAAGGTGTAACGCAAATTCCTGCACTTCGAGTGGTTTCAGCTGCTTTGCCCGGCAAGTATAACTCATCGCCAGCATTCTATGTCCCTCTGCTGCATTGCACAAGTACTTCTGGGTGCAGTGCTTCACATCCAGCAGCCATTCAGCAAAACTGTAGTGAAAAAGGATTTTAGTACTCCCAAGGCCATCAACCAACAACTTTGACAGAATGTCCATCTTTTTCTGAAATTCTTCCATAGTAAGTGTCATGTTTTTGGTCCAGACTGCATGGTACAGTTCCTTGACCGTGAGTGGCCTACAAGTGGCCAGGATTACATTAAGGATGGGCTGGACTTTGGCGAACTGTTTCCTGACAAACAGTCTCTGGCAGAGCCACAGGTAGAGGCCATTGAGAGTGCCAGGGATGTCACGGATCTCGCGGAGCATGATAAAGTTCTCCACCACGCCATCCAGCACACGCTCCAGGTAGAGAAAGCAGCCACTGCTCTTGATGTGGAGTTGGTTGAGCATCTCAGCTGTCTCCTTGGTTAGGTGCTGCCTCAGGGCCTCCTCCTGGTCAAGCCTGTGGAGGATGTACTGTTGCACATCCTTGACGATGTAGGCTTTGCGCAGATCATCAAGGCTGATTTTGCGGAATCCTGGAAAAAAAAGAAACAGACATTAGAAGAGTCTAATGACAAATAAATAATATGTAAATGAGATAAAGATTGAGAAAAGGCATTTTAAAAATAACCAGTATATGAAGATATGGGAAGTATGCATGTAAAAATAAACCGCAGTGCTTGTAGAAATCAAAGACATGGTTGTTGAAGATGAGTAGTGTTACATTCCCCACAGTGCCTCTTGAGTCATTATCTTAAGTTTGACCTTGAGATCATACCCAGTATTTATCCACTGATCTTAAACCTTTGGATAATTAGGTTAAGCCAACATTAAATTTCCTAAGACATAGGATAATTAACAGTAAAGCCACCTCGTTAAAGAAAAAACCTTTCAGAGGAATTGAGAGCACAACCCCTCTGGCTGCTTGAAGCAGGCACAAGCAGCAGGAGTTCACAATCAGTTTAAAAAATAAAGAACTACAGAAAACAAAATCCTTGCAACTGGAGTGCTGCTTTGTGTGTTTGAAGCAGAGGCAAAGCAGAAGCAATTTTGTCTGTAATAAGAGTGTGCCTGTATGAAGATAAAAAATAGCAATAATTTCAGTAAACTCAAATGAAAGAATACATGTATATAAAATTATATCTGTGCTGTTGCAAAGCCATATGTTGCAACAACTAAATGTTAAATACAAAAAAGGAAAAAGGAAGTACCTAACTCACCAGCAAGCCTAACAGAAGTATCACATAATAGCAACCATGGCTAAAAACAGAATCTCTTTCAACACTGAAGTTTGGTTGATTGGTCATTCAGTCCATCCATATTACGTCGAGCTTATTATCACTTAATCAGTGGGAGCAAATCTGTGGTGTGGGCAAGATGTACACAGTCAAATGGAGGGGAATAAGGGAGACATCATTTCCATGCCTGAAGCACATCAGTGGTCTGTAAAACATCTCCCAAGTGCAACACTTATTATTGTGCTAAATGCTCCCTGCACAGAGCTTTAGAAATCCTCTATAAAAAAAAAAAAAAGAGAGAAAGAAATTATCACAGTGGGTCTTAATGAATGATCTTTAATGGGAATTCCTCTCTGAGACTAGGAAAAACCAGCTACATAATGGCCTCAGCTAATAGGCATTAAGTGAACTTTCCTCCATGTTAAAACAATCTGGTCATGGTCTGTGTGCCGGAGGGCGGCAGAGCATTTTTAAATACCATATATATTTACACTTCCCATGGTTATTGAGGTTACTGGAACAGGAAAAAATGTCACCAGAGGCTCTTTTAATGTTATCGACATTTTGATTTTTACAATGACAGGCTTCCAACTCCCTAAAAAGTGCACTTATATTCCAGGCTGTGCATGGACTCATTAACATTGACCTTTTTAAAGTAAGATAATTAAAGTTTTAATTTTAAGGATCTCAATAATGACTCAATATTTTATGAACTTACAGGAAACCGGCTGATAACGGTTTAGTTGAAAGGGCTAAACAATGAATTTTAGCACTGATACTTTTATGTTTAAGAGTCGACTGTGATTGCTTTGATTATGCAACACAACTTTTCCTTGTACACATTATGAATCAGACTCTGTCACCACGCCTGAGGCAGCGCTCTGTTCACCCGACTACTATTGTGTGGGCAGAAAAGGCTGTGAAATCGTACTCCACACGGTGCCAGTGCTCAGCACACCTGGAAGCCAGATAACAAATATGATTTGTTTAACGAGAGTTCCCATGCATGTACTGACAGTTTGGACAACAGATCCTGGTAAACAGAAGGAGCGATGGGATTTCTTTATCATCTGCCTCTGAGTTTGTTTAAGATAAACACGCCTCCGTCAACTGCACCTCGCAATAATCTTCTTTTACTTCGTCCTTGAGGCCCCCGTCATGTTTCAAACTGTGAGGCATCTACACCCAAGATACTGACTGTTTAACAACATCCCTTGATATATGGCAAAAGACAAGAAACACTAAGTCTAATACTGAGTCTAATAAATCACTCGTTAAGCTGAACTTTGTTATGGTCAGAAATTACCCACCGCAGAGTATTTTCTAACCAAGGTCAGGTAAGATACAGACGCACAGTGGAACAAAACACGAGTTAAATGTAGAAGAAAATCTTCCAATTAAAAAAAAACAACAACACTATGCATCTTTCTTCTTGATGTTCATGTCTATAGACGTAATTAAATGTTTGACAAGGGGGCATTTGTGTCAACAGATTAAATTAATTAAGCTTTAAAGTATCACTCCCCAGCGTTATGCATTATAATTGCAGAAAAACTCAATGACCCTAACCCAGTTTCAGTGGTTGTGTGCACTTCCAGCCCTCCCCTCACCTCCGTTTCCTCCCCCCGTGCCAGCTCCCACAGTCCTGGAGAAATCGCTGACATTACAAGAGACAGATAACACAGTAAGCATGCACAGCAGCTATAGGTAAGTTAAACACTCGGGCACTTTACCTTCAAGTACTCAAAGCCATTAAAGGTTCTGTGTATATTTAAAACCTTTGCTCCAAAAAACTAAACTGATTACTCATTTTGACTGGACCATGGGAAGAACTGTAATGTAATCACGGATTCTTTCAAGTTTATATCAAAAAATACAAAAGGCACTTGAAGGTCCATAATGATCCTAATGTGCATTTCTCTTCTTGGTGAACTCTCTGGTCCTCTGGCTCAAACTCCAAGCATTACAGATCAAATTGCAGCTTATCATTTAAATCAGAGGACGCTCACTCCTCCCTCCCTTATCCTCTCCTGCCTTTTGTTTCTTCTGAGGCTCTTAATGTTCTTTTGTTTGGCTTGCAGGCCAGGCTGGCCGATGCACATGCTTCCTTTCCCTTTTATTGATATTTTTGAGCTCTGCTTTTTGAACTAATGCACAGTTCCAATCACACGTGCTTCAATTTACAATTTTTGTTGAAAGACAGACATCTGATGCTTGTTATGACCTCCTGCCCGTGTGACTCTCTGGTGCTCTGACGTCACAAACTGGTCCTCCTACTACAACTGGACCCAATCCTTCTTTGGACATTCTGGGTTTGCTCCAGTTGGGACAGGAAACCCACTAACTGAGAGGGGGGAAGAGGCCATTGAAGGGGAAAAACAAGGGCAAAAAAAAAGGAAGAAAACTGTTTTTCACCCAGCCAGTCACTTCAGCAGAGTGTGACATTTAACATTTTGTGTTGGTGTAGATTTATTCTATTTACAGAAGAGCTAAGCAAAAACATTTGAGTGTGCATTACAGCCCAATTCTGGAGATGTTACTCCATCACGAGTATTTTTCACAAGGGAACAAAAGAAAAATGCTTCTGTGCTGTAGTTTATGATAAACAGTTTCTCCAACATTCCACAGTCACTGACACGCCAATTATGAAGATACAGTGTCTGGGAAAGCTGAGGGAGGGAGGAGGAGAGAGAATTTTAACTGCAGCCACCATGAAATAAAGCACTTGCCTGAATATAACAGTCTTTTACAAAAAATCTTTTTCTATATACAAGCAACAAAAGGATAAAACATGAAAGAACTTATAGTCAGAACACACCAAAGAATGCCTCTTCTTTCATTTGGAAGTATGTGAGCAGCAGTTTCCACTTTAGTCATCGGCAGACATCACTTCATTCTGCTTGGATGTCAATTCTGAAGTCATTGCATTATTACTACCCTCCTCCTGCAGATAAAGCACTAAAAACAACCACGGGTGGAATTCTTCCAACCTGTATTTGATGACTGTGGTGTAACAGGAACTACTATTAAGTACTACTCAAGAATGCTAGAACTTTCACTGGCTACAAATGCTCAGATGCCTTCCAAGAACCATTTTATTTTCTTTCCAAAATCTAACAGTCATGAAGGCCGAGAGGTTTTTGCACCATTAATAAGTGGGCTACACAAACTGCAGCCCCGTATTGTGTATATGACAGAGGATGGTTCAGAGTCTGAACAAAAGCGAGTGCTAAACAAGCAACAAATGACACATTCATCAGGGTGAGGGATGCAGCTCCCAAGTACAGGCCTCTGAGCCAGCTGCTGCTCGTTACAGAACTGGATACCAGCCACAGGAGACAGAGCACCACGTACAAAAGAGGGACTGTTTGCCTTCTAGATTAATTTTTCAGATGACAAACGAGGCAGCGTGTGTGCATGCGTGTTGAGAAATAAGAGGTCCGAGCGCATCAAACGGGATTTCTGAACGGCAGCGTCTCTGATTCGGAATGTTCCTCGCAAGACACCATCTTAGGTCATCCGATCCACAAAGAAAACAGAAACCCAAGCCTCGCTACCATCTCCTCAGGCTCTCAAGTAAACCCGCGCTCGACAAACGTCTGTTCGACAGCTGCAGCGTTCACGGCTCCAAAAAACACGAGAGCGCCAACCTCCTAAACACAAGTATGTGGATGAGAGTCAGCTCCAACGGTCTGCAAACAACAGGCCTTTGAAAAGAGTGCTGCTATGTACTCTTAGAAAAATACTGCTGTGTTTCCTGTTGGACTATATAGAGTCTCTACTATCTACACTGCAGGACAAATGGAAACAACACTCTCTGCTTTATCTGGGATAAATGTTGCTTATTCACAAGTGAGAGACAACAAAGCGAGGCACTGGGAAGCTTCAACTCTAATGGGGCACAAATTCATCCCTGCAAGGACGTGTGTTGCAGGAGAAAATCATTTTAGATTAG
>JAPZDW010000025.1:21512951-21524225 GCA_029814725.1 Acanthurus nigricauda
GCCACTATGAGAGGCTGAAGGGGGCCACAGCTCAGGTGGGCTCCCAGGTCACCATGACCCATCAAAACCTTGCCACCAGGCTCAAAGACTGCATGACAGGGTTCCTCACATGGCAGCAGAAGACTTTCTCACAGGGTCAGATAAAAAAGAAACCTGGTGATGAGGATGATGACGATGATGAAGAGGACTCTTGCAGCACCAGGGCCAGGCTCCTTTGCTCCATCAAGCAGAAGAGCTTCAAAAACATCGCAGAGGCCTCAAAGTCCAGGAGGCACCGGCAGACCGAGACGGTGGAGTCCTGCAGCTCCGGGACGGAGCAGGTCCAGGTGACAACTCATCTGAGAAAAAGGATGCCGTCACTGCGAGCTCGGACCTGGAAGAGTCTTGGGTTGATGAAGGAGACCACGGTCCACGCCTGGCTCCTCAGTGCTCCTGAGCAGCAGGAGAGGGCGCCGATGAAGAAGGTCCAGCCGGTACCACCTTGTAAAGCATGATGGGAGATGAGAAAGAAGGACTTTCAGCTCCACAGAGGACGTTTATTGTTTGTTCCCTCAAGTTAAAACAAGTTCACTTTATTTGAGTATAGCACTGAGTGAAGTACAGTATATCTGAGATGACTTTCACTCATTATGCTTCTGTTAATTTACTTTGAAAATAGAACTGGAATCCTTTAATTTGTCAATAAATGTATTTCATAACTGTTCTCGCACCCTTGTGTCATTTCTTATTTCTTCAAAATCTTCTCATCTTACTGAGGAAAAATTTGGCTTCTCTGAACATGGATCTAATATCTGCACCTGTCTGGCTGGCCTGCATGCTTTTTCTTACTATGTTAATGATTTTATTGACATGTTTATTGACATGTTTAGTGTCTTGTACAAGCAAAACTGCATTTCACATAATCTGCACACTTTATGCTCTTAAACAGTATTGAAATAAAAAAGATCTAACAAAATATATTCAAACAATGGAGAAGCTTTGAGTTCACCTGTAAATGGTTTGTTTTATACACATCTTTATTATCTAAATTATATTCCTTTTTTTTATTCATACAAAAGCCCACAATCACAGTCTGGCTTCAGCTTTTCACCAAAAAAAACAAACAAATAACCAAAAAAACAGATTAAAAATGCAGCATTTTTTCGGCCTTTGAGTTATGTTATAATTTGGTATTGTTCAGGCAAAAGATCAAAAGATCAAATTCTACCACTAATTATTAAAGAGTAATAAACTAATAAGCATATTTTTTTATGCTTATTTAGAAACTGTGTTAACCTCCTGAGACTCGAGCTTTTGTTTGGTGTGCATTTTTTATTTCTCCTAGCTATGGGATTAGTAGGACCTAAGTTTAACCAAATAAGTGTAATAACTAAAATTTGCCTTTGTACAAGAAGTAGTTTTTGCAAAAAATGACGTCCTCATATGAAGACAATAGGTGAAAGTTTTAAAAGATGAAATAACATGGTCTCAGGAGGTTAAAAGTCCAGATAAAGATGTTTTATTCTTGTTTAATAACTCGACGACTGTGACAATTCATCTACGTATATAACGCATAATGGTGCCATCAAGTGGTGAGACTGCGGCACTGCACCAGAAAAGCAGCCCGGAAATATCGTTTTGAGAAGTTCCTCCTGAGCTTCCTGTCTCTTTAATCCACTTGTTGAGGAGAAAAGCTGGACGAAGAGGCTGAAACTTAAAGCGTTAGCAAAAACAATGGCGGAAACGGACGGTTAAAACAGCCACGTTTAAAGAAACAAAAACCCCGTGTTTGAGCGGCGTCATGTTCGGTCTGAGAGAAGCCGGTTTACTCGGCGCCTCCGTCGTCGTTGCGGGGGGAGTCGCGTATCTTATCTGGAACTACGCGTCCTCCTCCGGGGAGAAGAAGCCCGAATCGCGGCCGGGACAAGGCGGTAAAAGTACCAGAGGAGGAGGAGGAGAAGAAAAGGAGGAGAAGGAGAGGAAAAAGGAGGTCGAAGAAACGGTCGTGTCCGCCGCTTCGATTGTCGTTTCTGCCGCAGCGCAAAACGCATCCGAGGTAAGCGGTAACTTCAGCTGACACACCTCCATGGAAACGGTCGGTGGAGTGTGTGCGCGTGCACCTGAAGCTAACGTAGAAACCGGGGAGACATTAAACACAACACGGTCAACATGAGAATGATATGATGTTTAAAATATGTATTTTTGATTTTAAACATTCTTTAGAGTTGATAAACTGCGTATCACAGCAAGTTTAAGGCCTTCCTTTTATACAAGTTTGAACAAATTCCCCAGGGGAATTCTGGGAAACGTAGGACGTCGCTTACTTAAAGGGATTACCAGAATAATCATTAATTGCGTGTTTAAGTTACAGAAAGTGCTACAAGCAATTTGAAGACAACACTTAAACCCCGGAAAACTGTGATTTTCTGTTATTTAAATATAACAATAATATAATAATAGTTATCATTAACCATTGATAGTACTTTATAATTAACAGTAAAACAAATTTTAAGATATTTTTCTTGAGATATTAATTTAAAAGGCCCGATTATTTTTTATCAAATATCAGAAAAAAAATGAGCTTCACAGTTTCTTTTAATTCAGGAAGATGACTTCAAATGTCTGTTTAAAACCAAAACAAAAGACAAGCAGTTGAGGGATTTTAACCATTTGTGCTTGGTCACTGACTTTCAGCAGTTTATTGTATGAATAATTGCCTTGATGATGTAGTTGTAGTTTTAATATTTGTAGACTATTCCTTCCTCATTGTTAGATATTAAATAAGTATCTTTATAGTATCAGAATATTAAGTCATGTCACAGAAACTTTCAGATAGTGTCCATCTCTAAATGTTGGTCTGTGTGTCGTGCAGTCCAGGTCTGTGGAGTCGGCAGGGACTCAGGTTCTGGTTCTGGGTCTGGATGGAGCCGGTAAGACCAGCCTGCTGCACTGTTTGGCCACCGGCAGCCTGGAGCAGGACATGCAGCCGACGCAGGGCTTCAACGCCGTCTCCATCAACAGAGAGGACCTGCACATCGAGTTCCTGGAGAGTGAGTCCGAACTCTGATTAACAGGACAGAAAAACAGTCACAGCAGCGAGTCGATGTCACAGCCGCCTGTCTGTCTGCCTTTCTGTCTGTCTGTCTCTCAGTTGGGGGCAAAGAGGAGCTGCGGTCCTACTGGCAGCGATACATGTCCAAGGCTCTGGTGTTGGTGTTCGTGGTGGACTCCTCCAATCCACAGCTCTTCCCTCTTGCTAAGAGGCATTTACACGAGCTGCTGGCCTCTGACCCCCGTCTGCCTTTAATGGTTATGGCCAACAAACAGGTGAGGATGACAGCAAGACACTCCAGACTGTTTTCAGCCCTGTCGCACTTAAATAACCTCACACCTTTTTTTTTTATATATATATATAGTCGGAGACTTTTAAAGCAGCTTCAGTTTGTGTTTACATGGGCTGCATCTGACAGTTTCATAGTAGATTTATGTACAGTTTTTTATTTACTAATTTACTGACTAATTGATAAATGTTTAAGTCAAAGAGTTTTAGAACATTCAAAGTCAACCACAACAGTTTTTTAAAATGTTCTATTTTGTCCGATCAAAACTCATTTACTTGTGTATATTCAGTTTGTTGATGAGAAAGCAAAGCAGCAAGTGTTTACATATGAGACCAAAATATTTGACACTTCAACTTTAAAGATTATTTTAAGGATGAATCTATCGCCAAAATAACTGGAAGGGATTTTGATTGATAGTACGACGTCAGTGGGTTTTATTCCATTTTTATTATCCTTTACTTGGATACAGGTTGTATCCTCTGTTATTTTTTAAAATAAAACAAATGGATGATAAAGACCCAGACGTCTCCTCATATTTTCAGGACCTTCCAGGAGCCTCCAGCATCACCGACCTCCATGACGCTCTGTCACTGTCTGAGGTTGGAGATCGCAAGTTGTTCCTCATCGGTACTCACGTGAGGAAGGGAGACACGGAGCTCAGCTCAGGTGTTCAGGACGCTCGGGACCTGATAATCCAGATGGTCGGTGACGGCAGATAAAACACGTCAGTCAGCGATGTCGTCACTTGATCCTGAGTTTTTGATACGATTTAATTGGCTCTTGGCACCTTTTTACTTTACTGTCCTCACAGCTTCAGGTGGGCTTTAAGTCTTTATTTATTTATGGTTTGTTTACTTGGGATTATAACACTTTCAGATTCTCGATCTGACAGAGTAAAACTAAAGCATTGTTTCACTGTCACTGACGGGACTCCTGACAGCTTGTTTTCAAATTTTATCTTCACCAAAGATTTATTTTATTTAAATCAAGGCTGGAAAGTTGATCAAATGTTTGACTCTACAAGATTGTTCTGTTGTGTTTCTCCTCGTGTCCGTTAAGACTGTAGATGATGATACACAAGCGGCTGTAAAGCATTTCGAGTCCTGCCTTCAGCAGCTTTGATGCAGATTGTCAGACGGTACGAAATCACTGCGGATTTACTTCAGGCTGTAGATTCTCTCAGGCCATCTGTGGAGCTGCTGGGTGCAGCTTGATCCTGAGCGATCAGCAGTCTGTTAGCATCAAACTCAGTGTTTTGTCCTGGCAAACAAAATGTGACCACATGTTTATTTGAACTGTGTCATGTTTCTTTTGTGTGTTTCATGATCAAAAGAATAATTACACCTCTACAAAAACACTTGAAGCTGGGATTTTAATTAGTTAATTAACCAAACATATCGTCTTTTTTAGAGCCTACTGTTTTACATAAAGATACATCAGTTTTATTTACCGTTTGCAAACTTTGTGGGCCAAAATTTAAAAGAGTGTAAAGAGACTCTGTTGTATTGAGGTCAGTGATTGTATGTGACATGATATCTGGGTTTTAAAAATATCAAAAATTTTCAAAAGTGACCTCTTTCTGCCACTTGGGGGCGCCAACAGGCAGATATGACTGTTACAACTTTTATGAAAAAAGACCTTAAACTTGTGAGACCTGCAGATAAGCTTTAACGTGCCGTCAACATTTAGACTGATGAAATAAAGTCTTTCGACAGGTTATGTGAATGTGGATTCAGTATCTATTTGTTGTTGTTTGCTTTAATAATTACCTGTTTTATTTTATTATTGTGTGCGCGACAGCTTGTCATGAAACTGAAACACTATCCAACAGCTTTCTTACTGCAGGAGTGTCATTTCTGGGTTTCAGCTTTAAAAATATTCTTATTTTTTGTGAAAGTTGATTGTTACAAACTTAAATGTGTGTTTTTTGCTTGACTTTTAAAAGGGACTTTATCTTAAAAGTGAACTTTTAAAAAGAGAAAACAAACCTTATTTTTGTCTAGATTGTGTTTTGTATTAGCTTTGTGTCTTTGCTTCTCAGAGACGTCTGCACACAGCTGATGGCGCCTTGTTTTGTTGTTATTTGTTGAAACTTTGTTTCATGTCCCTTTAAAGCTTTAACATGAACAATTTTGAGGAACAAAAAAGTGTCAAATAGCACATTTTTTAAAAGAAATCTTTCCTTTTTCAAATACCAACATACAGTTTTGTGTGAGCAAAGTCTTCTGTGTTTGATAACATCACATATCTGGTGTTTTTGCAATTAAATAAAGTGTTTCCACTGAATTGATCTCATGCCGTCATTGTAGTTCTGAGAAATTAACCGATGACCTTCTACATAAAGTCTCTCAGCCCATTGGGACGCACTTTGGCGCCACATTTATTGGTATTGAACTAATAATAATGCAGACTGACTTCTCATGTGAGGGAAAAGCCTTGTCTCAACATAGCTGCTGACATTTACTCTCTCCAGAAATACTGCGGCAGCCGCCCTCACCGGCGACCTCGGCGTATCACTTTTCTGTTAACACCCTGCTGCGACGTCTCGAGACAACAGGAAGGATGGTTGAAGTGTTCAGACTCCAGTTTCAAGGAGTCCTCAGGTGCGATGCTGGTTGCTAAGGACTCGTCAGGTCTCCATAGCAACAGCAGGAGATCAGTGTGACACCATCTGCAGGCAGCGAGCCTACATCCAACCTGCTGCTTCATGTCGAGATGGTGTCTGGAAAACAAGGTAAACTTACCAATTCTTATGTTTTACAGTCTGAAAATTATTTTTTTTGCCTATTTTTTGTCTTCACATGTTTTTATTTTGGATTATTTGCAGTGACTCAGTCAAGATTTGGGCCTTCAAACAGGTTAAGTATCCTAAATACTTTTTCAGATGCATCTGCTGTTTAAATTTACAGGTTTATCAATTCCAAGTTTGTTATAAGATTATCATGGCTGACAGCGAGAATACTATGATCGGATTAACTAATTTAAACTAATTATAACTGATAATAAGAAAATCAAGAGTAAAATTAAGAATAAACCATTAAAAAGATCTAAAATACTGACAAATTTGACAAAGTACTGTCATGTAGTTTTAAGCTGTCCTCTTAAGTATTTGCATGAAGTATTTGCATGTATATAGCATAAAAATATCAACACTAGTTAAACAAATTGTTAAAATATAAAGAGTAATAACTGTTGAATAAACTGTGTGTTATTGAACTTTAATGTCCTTAAATCTGCTTAGAACTAGAATATGTGTTACAACACTATTATTTTTTTGTTTAAATTCTGCCTTAAGTGGTAAATTTAGGGAGTTGAAGTTGGAGCCTGAATTTTCCTCCTGCAAAATAAAAAGCTTCTGTCGTGAAGATATTTGACTTGTAGATAAACTCTGACAGATGCGTCTTCGAGGCCGTAGTAATGTTAAGAATTTAAATTAAACTGAGTGACACCAGTTTTTAATCTAAATGCTCCACAGAAAGAGATTCAGCAGAGACAAAAACCCACCGAGTCACTGTGTTTTCCCTCAGGGCCAAAGAGTCTTTACATTATTGTTGCACTCAATGCTGATTTGTGTATTTTTGTGGGGGGAATGTTATGTTTTTATGGCAGAATCTTGGATCTGGCGCAGCACAAAACCTCAAAAACTGTTTGGGCTACGACTCCTCGGTGAGTAGCTGAGTCACACCGAGTTCTTCCTCTCGAATGAAACTGGATTCTTTCTTTTTTATTTAAAAAACAAACTCAACTTTCACCACAAGAACTCTGCTCATTACATGTCCAGTTCTGACCGTCCACACTTTTCCGTGCCAGCTGTTGCAACAGATTGAAAATTGCATGTTTGCTCATTGATCCAGTGAGATATGGCCTCCAAGAATTCAGGAGCCTCTGTGGTCAGTGTTTCCTTCATTTAGTGTAATTTTTCTAAACTACACAATCAAAGACAGATGTCTGGCACACTTTAGACGTGCGGTTAAAAAGGGAAAAACAATGAGAAAACGAACAGAGGTCACATTTGATTGAAAGTATCTTTCTTTCATTTGGTAATCGCCCACTTGGAAAACATTTATTCTGCCTGTGTGCCAACACTTTCATCATCGCGGCTCCTCACTGGAAATTTTTCATACCTTTTTTTTTTTTTATTGATCAGTGAGAAGCTGAGCTGGGGCAACCAGGAGCCAATATGGCCCATCTCCGCTTCAGCTTTGCTCGGAGCCGTTCCAAGTGCAAGAATCCAATACCTAGCCAGACACAAAAGAGACTTCTCAGCAAGGGAGGACCACCGGAGGTAACTGTAGCCCGTCTGCACCCCCGAACATTATTGATGACTCTATCAAAAAGGCATGAGAGAGAGGGGAGGAGGGAGGAGGAGGGAGGATGTTTGTGTTCATGCTGCAGAGGAACCAACATAAGCTTTTTCATGCTGTGCTGCATCAACATATTTGAGAAAAAATGTTTGCAAAGCTGAACGTTATTGACTCGATGCTCTTTGACACGGAGTCGATTCAGGCGATGCAAACTGCAAAGTGATGCTCGGGAGCGATGCCAGCTGCATCCCGATCGGATCGGATCGGAGGTGATCCCCCTCTGAGAGCTGTCGGCCTCGATCAGCGAACCGGCAGCTGTGATGGTACTTACAGCTGGAAGGGGCTTTTATTGTGATTTCGTTTGTTGTTTTCCTGCCTCGGCTGTCACATTAAAAGCACGGAAAGATGCAGATAAATTCAATTAAAAACCCACACAGGAAGTTCCCCTCCCAGAACAAATAATCATTTTTCTGTAATTGAAAGTGACAGAATTCACCTGCTGGTTTAAATGTGAGAAGATATTGTCGACTCGGGCTGCTGAATCCATACAGTGTGTGTACGTACTGGCTCGTTTTGAAATAATTAACTGTAATTCTGAATTAAGATGTTGCTGAATGTATTCTCAGGCCTGATAATTACACTTCTGTTCCACATGTAATCACATCACTCTGCTGTCGAGTCCATTTGCTCATTTGTAATCTCATTATCAGACAGTCTGGTCCTGCACAAGCAGTTTTTAAAACAAATTAAATATCTCAATATTACTGGTGTAATACTTCATTATTAATAATGTGGCTCAATGTAGGACAAAGCAGCTGGAGCTTAATTTAGTTTGAACTGCAGCTATTTTTAAGTTACATTGTTTGATATGCAGATTATTTTCTCAGTTAATTAAAATTTTAGATTGTTAAATGCTTCTAACTCCTATCGTAGTTTCTTAAAGCTCAAGTTGTTTTTTGATTATGTTCAAACTGAAGATAAACATTTTTTAAACATATATTGCAAAGAGAAACTGAAAACAACTGAAAAAGGGAAAGTAGTGAATGACATTTTGCTTGTAAATTGCAGATAAACTTTCTGCTTTACAAAATGCAGAGCTGAGACTAAAAAACATTATTCAGTTCACCAGTTGGACTTTAATAACAGATTAAAACCTAATTTAAAGTCATTCATTAAAAAATGGAAAGCTTGTTCTGGCTCCTGTTTGGTTTCTGCCGAAGTCACAAATCTCAAATGGATCTTAAAAAAGTGTTTTATTTAAAGGAAAGTTTTATTTTCCAAAAGTGCTGCACGCTGAAATTTTAAACAGACAGTATTTGAATAAGAGAAAATACATTTTGGGGAGATTGTTCATATCTTGTTATCTGGATCAGTTCTTAGCTGATTTTTATCTTTTCATGGGTTTTGTTGACAATAATATAAATGCAGAACATCATCAGTGTTATTCTTTGAATCACTCAGAAGTTGTTTTGCAGAGATGATTCATTCCTCAATCATCTGTTTGATGGCATTTTTTGCTTTTAGAGCAAAACAATGAGTCAATATGAAGCTGTCAGCAGGGAGCATTAGACCTTTGTAATAAAACATCCTGCTGTCTCGACTAAGTGTTTATGAATTCAAAAGTTTCTGTGGAAGTAGATTATTCTCCACTCGTACCTCTGTCGTCAGCCACATACTGACACTCATCCATTGTTCTACTTTCCACCTCCTCCTCCTTCTTCTTCCTTCCCTCTGGCTCAAGACTTTCTTTTGTCCCAAACAAACAGCACAACATGTAATGGATGTGTTAATAGCTTCCATTTTCCTGCAGGAAGCAGGAGGAGGCGAGCTTCTTCAGGAAGACCCGGCATCCTTCCTCCAGAGCGTCCCAGTACGAACTCACGGTCCGCTTGTCAACACCCAAAACCAGGAGGCGCAGCTCCCAGGAAGCGGGGTAAGAGCTTCATTAGACATCAAACATCAGAGGTAAAGTGAGGACAAGTGGAGCTGAACCAGAAAAACTCAGGTCAAATGAGTTTTCTGATGTTTAAAATTGGCAAAGTGGCGGCTTTGCTTCACAGTTAGCATCGATTTTCTTTGGAAATCTTCCCTGAATTGATTATAGATAGACAGCAGGTAACCATTGTAAATAAATCCCCATGGATTGCTGATAACCACTCCTTCTTGGTAAAGTTATGTTAGCTGTGTTTACAGTGTATAACTATCCCTGAAAAGATGAGTCGAATTGTCATTTATCAGAAAAATCAATAATCGATTGACTGCCAAACTTACAAAGAATCCGATGTGAATTTTAGCCGTCACAAGAGAGTTAAAGGTGTAAACGACTCTCTCGTACAAAATTGAGTCGATAGTTTTCTTACTTTTCTATGGTTTTTGCTTTTTTCTTAAGAAAAGTGTACAGTTTGTTCACCAGCATCACGACTAAAAGCTTTAAGGCTTCTGTTTTAGAGATTATCTCCACATCCAGCCCTCCAGCAGACCTTCATGTCACCATTATTTGGTGGATTTTTTGACTCAAAAACCCCAAAGAATTTAATTTCTCTCAGAGGGTCCACAAATAGACCAAAGTCTCGAGTTCAATCTCTCAAGAATATAACGTATCATATAGTTAAATGAGGAGGCCAAGCAGAGGCTGCGGTCCAACACTAACGTCTCCGCGCTGTGTGAGGAAGCCAACGTTCGGACATCTGTTATTTCAGTGTCAGACTGTGGGAGATGGAGGAGCAGAGACAATAGAGCTTATTGTCCAAAGTTCAGGACCCCCGGGACGTTCGCAGACAGCCAGGAAGTCTTTTTATAAATCCTGAACGCAGCAGCAGAGCATGTTGTTGTGCATGAAGAGACGTTTACACGGGGGGTTTTAACCGAAGTCAACACTCAAAATTAATATTTGTTTTTTGGGGGGATTTAAATTGAAGACATTACATTGATTGCTGATTTAATTCCTCCGTGCAAACATTAATAATCACCAGCCGTCCGAACTTAATCCTCTCATCTTGTTGCTCCAAAAAAACAACACACAGAGGAAAGACGTAAATAAATAATCTGACAAAACAGAAGGCAGTGAACGCCACGTGGCAGATAAGTATCAAGTACTTGAACGTCTAAAATTAGCTCATGTGCCTTCAGGTAATAAAAGGGCCTACCTGGAGGAAATTTAAGTTATTGAAAGTATTTTATGGGTCTGTTATAATTTTTAAAGTATTTATATGACATTACAGATGAAATATTTCAATCACAAATATTCTAAAAAGATATAATTTTACAAGAAAATGTGATTCTGATGGACAAACACAGCTCAGTCTGAAACCACTTGACTTCTCAGATGTTTACCTCCAGCAGTGTATTTAAAATGGTGTTTCTTCTGGTCCCTCAGGCCTCCACACACACCTCAGTGTGAAAGTAACTGTCCTGTCTGGCACGTCGATCCCAAAGCGAAAGCTGCTGAAATCTCACCGCGACTGCTGCAGCTTTCCAGCCCCAAACCGGAACATCCGGACTTCCAGAGCAACAGAGAGGTGAGATCTGGAAACTCCTCCACACACGAAGACAACAGGCGAGGCTGAATGATAATATAGGCATCAATAATGTTGAACTGATTAAAAATTATGTGAAATGGACCTTGATTTATAAATTTGACTGTCAAACTG
>JAPZDW010000025.1:21659178-21686344 GCA_029814725.1 Acanthurus nigricauda
ACTCCACATCTCTGGTGTCTCTGGTTTCTTACAGCCTTTACTTCCAGTATGGACTTAGATCAGCACAGCACTTGAACTACTATCTTAAACTAACTACAATACCTGTTTGTTCTTCTCCCAGTTGTCTTGTCTTGTCTTGTCCTGTCTGTCACTGTTTCCCCTTCTTTCACACTGTGGTGTGGCACGGCCCTCCACTTCAGCTCTCATCAGGGGTTAAAAAAACAGAGTTCAAAACGCTTTTCCTCAACTATTACAATAAATCTTGTTCTCCAGATTTTTAAAAAAGAGGTGAAATGACATTGAAATTTCAGAAACTGCTGAAGACTGCAGCCATGAAGCGATGCACTCTGACGTCTGTGACTCACCCAAGATTTTGACAAAATTCAGTCACTTCTTTTCCTCCAGACTGATTTAAATTCAGTCTGTCTGAGGAGGAAATTAGGTCATCTCATTTTTTTATGACTGAGAAATGTAAACTTCCAATATTCAGACATTTTATAAAACACTTTAATTGATCCTAATTAAAGACCAAATTCTTGACCCCAACACACTTTTATTTACAATGTTTTTATCACTTTAAACATTCGGTTAAACTTAAATCAGAGATATTTGGTTGGTCTGAATGCTGATTTATAAGCTTTATAAGCTTTACTACATCATGCACTTGAAATGATGGTGCAAGTAACCCGCTAACTTATCATCAGTGAATCAAATGCTGGACTTTCATATATCAGAGTGAATGAACACATAAAGTTAATCGTGTCTCTGCGTCCTCTGGTCTCATTATCCTCTCTGCTGTGAGTCGAGATTTTGATCAAACAGTTTTCCCTGAAAAGCAGCTGAAACGATTTTCTCCACACTGCAATTTTTGCAGAGCGAGATGCACAAACAATCTCAGCTGAAGTGGAGATGAAAACAAGAAACCTCGCTCTCGCTGTGACTTCCAGCACACACACACACACACACACACACACACACACTCTGAATGCAGGGAAGTGTTCCCCTCCTCTTTAGTGCTGTGAAGACCAAGAGTCTGTAACAGCAGCACTTATCTACTTTCTCAAGGTCCCCCTGCTAAACTCCACATCCACATCACCTGAGGCTCCATTAAGCTGCTGTTTAATAACCCAGGTGCACAGAAATCGAAGCAGCTGCCTGTTGGGATTTCCACAAAAATACAAACAAAACAAAGTCAGAGAGCCTCGGAGAGCCGAATGTTTGGTCCTGTGGAGTTTAATATGTGGAGAAAAGTACTTTCACCAGCAGGGATGAGGGGTCTTTTCCCATCTAACAGAGCAGATTCACAAACTGAGCTGCATGTCATTACTGTGGGTTCATTCTGTTTTTTTCTTTGGGGGGGTAATTAGATTAGAGACATGTGATCCACAAGTAGTTGGTTCAAACCTTCCACTGGGCTGGAAAATCAGCTGAAAATGGTGAATAATTTATGTTTGTCCCTGTAATTTATCAATTTTGGTTCAAATTCGGGCAAAATTTGGATGAAAACTTGGTTTGTGACACTTAATATGATTCCACCATGTTTCCTCTGATAAGATATTTGGCTTGAAACTAACTTTAAAGCTCTTCATAACAGAGTCAGACGTTTTTTTTGACCTCATTGCCTCCTAAAACCAGCAGCTAATATCACTTTTCTATAAACACAAGAGCAGCTTTAGTTTTTTGATTGTTTATCATAACTGTCAACATGTCTTTTATTAATTAAAAGTATTTTACTAATTAAAAAACTAATTCTCCTCTTCAGAGCCACTGTAGTTTCTTCCTCACTTTAACAGAAGAAAAAAAAAAACAACTCCCAAACATCTTGTCACATTTTGTAAAGATAAAGTCATTTAATGCCAAAGTTTCTAAAAAAAAACTACCTGAACGAATCATTTAAGGTGGATTTTTTTTAAAGAGCATTTCATTAACAGGGCCCCAGGTGAGAATATCTTTTGACTGAACAATAAAAAGTGAACAGAAAACCCTGCCGAGTGTGAAAACGGGAGCTTCTGCCTGTTGTTGTGTAACAGTTTGCTTCAGAGTGAGAACCCAGATGCCGACACGCACACCGAGGCAGATGGATGTTCCACACTTTTATTCTCGCATGGAGGCACTTTAGCACGACTGGACTCTGGAGACAAACTTCAAAAAAACCTCGCTGCAATGTGACAGACTGAACGAAGAGGGAAAGAGGAAGAGGAGAGAGTGAAAAAACACAAGTGTGTCCTGACAGTTTGAGAGTCAAAATGACCAAAGAGTGAAGGAGTCGAACAGAGGGACTTTAAAAAGGAAGAGCTCAGGTGTGAACTATGAGAGCAATCAGCACAGGTGAAACCAACTGCACTGATTGATACACAGTCACACCAGAGAGAACTGATTGTCTTAAATCTTTATAGGAAAAAATTCAAATACACATGCACTTCAAAGCTGAACTTCATCCCATTTTTCTCTTAAATTAGACTCTTTTCGTCTGCTGAATAACCAGTTCTCCAGCTGACAGTGCAGATGTTTACTGTATCAACACACACTCCCACTCTGTCTGTGTTTGACACCTCAGACAGGCTGGTTTTCTAACTTACAGGCAGGCAGCGTCAGGGTTTCTTGTGTTTTCCTCCAGATTTTCTCATTTTCGCTCCATTGTCTCCGTGCAGGAAGCAATGGAGTCATGAAGCAGCTCAGAGCTGCAGCGTTTGGCTCCAGATCAAACATTTCACACGTCTTTACCTTAAAATGTAGTGAATATTTTTCCAATCAGTGCTTGTTGTCTCCTCCAAACGTCACTTTGTTGGATAATGATGCTGAACATTGATCAAAAAGGATTTTTTTACATCATACTTGAAGTGAAAACTAATGTCACTCAGATATTTGGCCACACACATTTTTATTTTACAAAGCTGACGCACTGAGCTCTTGTCCTCAAGGGGGCAGCAGACCTTAAAATAAATCACCAGCTCTTAATGAGAAGCGAAAGAGCAAAAAGTTGTTCTTGAATACTTAAAACAAAGGACCCCCATCATGGTCTCTTTACATGACGTAACTGCTCACTTAAATAAAGTTTTGGATGAGTTTTGTTTAATAATTCTGCTTAATATCTTATAATTTCCAAACAAAAATCAGTACAGAATTATGCAACACAATTTGAACAATAAAAGCAAGTTAAACTAATTCTTTTTAAAGACTGGGCATCTTTTCACCCTGTGATGACAACACAACATGATGTCGTCTTATCCGTCTCTCCGGCTCTTGGTGGTCACCTGATGTTCGACACCTGCCCACAGCTGCTGCACACAAAGAGCTAAAGGAGCTCAATAACTCGTCTTGTGTGCTGATTAAAGGAACAGCTGTACTTTAAAGAAGACTGACCTTTAACCAATTAGCTGAAATGTCACCGGACTCCCTCAGAAATGCACCAGATGACACAGATAGTTTCCTCCATCTTTTGTTGTTAGTGTGCACGAGTTATCACGTCCTCACAAACAGATTTCACCCCCACAGTGCTCAGCTCACCGCGAGCGCCATCTTTGCCTCATCGCCTCGCCGTCCTTCTGCCTCTGGGGTGCTTTTTTTGTTTTTATTCTCCTTCCAAGCAGGGATACAGTTTTTCTTTTCATTAACAGACCCGAAATAAACACAGGAAGCTGGAGCGAAGCGTGGAGCGCCGACACGAGGGACGGAAATGGATTGTAATGGGCAGATTGGCAGCAGAGAGAATGGCAGCCTTCTGGTTGTCAGCTGAGAGCCTTTTTATTTGCACCTGTGGGCCCTCGAAGCTTCTAAAATTGGAGATTTATTTCACGGGCTTTATTCATCATTGATCGATTGTGAATCACTCGTAGGTAGAAATAGATGTTGCAGATTATGTGTCGAGACAAAAAACCCAGAATCCAGTGTATTAATGATGAATTACAGGTGGAAAGTGCAGGTGTGAAAGCACCTGATGTTGTATCTGATTATAAACTCCATCCATGTTTGTTAGACAAACAGCAAAGAAGCTGTTTTTAAAAATGGCTTTGCTTTATCTTTATCAATGGAATTTATACATTAACACCTGTGGCTGTGTACTTATATCCCCGTCAAACTCACTCATCACTGCTTTTCAGTCGTTTCACAAGCTGTGTTTTTATATGTAAAGTCATGAATGATGTTTCATTTAAAGGCTTGTACAGGTGTTTCAGTTCAGATCGATTACCTGGTCGTGGATAACTCAAGGCAGCCAGGTTGTGGCTTATAAACTCTGATTAAAAGAAAAGATGGATGAAAGTTAAAGGGAAATTTCATTAAAACTTCCACTTTGATTTATCTGAACGACAGAAAGACGCCTCCGCCAGGGTCTTAATGCAGATGCAGATAAGTTTTCTGATTTGTGGAGTGCCGATGTGAATGTCATCTTTTATTGTTCGAATGTTACTCTGAAGTTGAGCTACAAGAAATTAAAACTTCCTGACTTTTAAACTTTTATGAAGCTCTTTTCACAGTTTTAATTTCATTCTAAAAAGCATCAACAAAAGACGACAGACTCGGAGTTTTCAGCTGAAATTCTGAGATGTTTACCGAAAACCCTCCAGCTAATAAACACGAGCGGACGCAGTGTTTGAAAGTCCCTGAGTATTAAATGAAGCTCTCGGCTGCTTTGGGCTCTGCATGTTTTTTCAGACTTATCATTGCAAAGACAGAATAAAGCTTGTTTACTTTGGGTCTTCAGGCGCCTGATCATGTAGTTGCATAGCAACCGCTTGGAATGGAAAACGAGTTGACCTGTGCGTCGTGAGCTCGCCAGCCAGCATCAACTCCCACAATTCCATTGTGGTAAACTACGCCGAGTTTGGAAAACACTGAAAGTCATTTGGTGGGATGCTGCACGTTATGTAATGAGAAACTAGTTCATGTTGAATAAGATTGAACTTATAAGTATGAAAACGACGTCAATCAGGCAACAAATTAAAAATAAATACTAGAAATGTAACAACTGATTCAATAGGGTATGAAATTTATCAGTGTCACAAAAAATGTACATAACCCAGGAACCAATGATAATCAATTTAAGATTTAATTAAAACTTTTCTATATTTCCTGCAGCAGCAAATCCATGCAGAGAGCAAAACACATCACCGACTGAGCACGAGGACGGAAAATAACAAAAAACCAATAAGGATAATAAGGATTACATTTCGGAAAAAAACACAATAACATAAACAAGAAGGTTATTATTTTTTTATAGACTCTGAAAAGTGAACACAAACCAAATCTAATGCATATTTTAACTGAATTTACACAAAACCTGCAGAAGAAAATGTGAATAAGTCCACATTTCTTTCCCCTACCAGTATGCAAATATTAAAGATTAAGAACAAGAGATAAACATTTAATGTAAAAATTTGAAGTTATATATCATTAAGCAGACGTGGACGCAGCAAAACAAACAACCCTAGACTTTAAAAACCAACCTATAAAGCTTTTAAGTGGTTCATGTTACTGAGGTCAGTGCACAAACTACATTAAGTATAAAAACCATCCATTCTTCTTTTCAATGTGCTGGCTAAAATGTTTGGAGACAAGACGATAACAAGGGCAACAGTGATGGAGAAGAGCTGCAAAAAAACAGTAAGGAAGATGAAAATACTGCAATAAAGATGCAATAAAACACCATCTTAAATTTCATCGTCAGTTTTAACAGGATGACATAAACTTCGTCATGTGGACGTGAACTTGCTGCACATTATATTCAAACCTCTTTGATTCCATCTGAGCGAGTTGGACCTGCAGAGGCAGTGAGGAAGGTAAAAACACACCCAGAATTCTCTGCTCCACTGATCTGCTGTGATGCATTAATGTACTTATCTTCTCCGTGTCTCCTCTCAGAAAAGATCACCGCTCTGCTTCGTTTAATGCAACACTTAGAGCTGACTGACACTGACACACACACACTTACAAACCTGAACTACTCAACACCAGAGAGTCTGCAGCTTTTCTTTAAATGAGACTTCCTTGATGGTTTTTCTTTTTAAACATCAGTACAGTATACTGGCCAAAGTAGTTAGATATAGATTTGCCAGATTAATCAAAACAGGCATTTCAGTATATCCATTAACATGTGAAACCATCCTCAGAAAATGTACAAAAACGCTTCGATAATATGGCATAAAATTACATAACACACTTGCAGGTTTTCTTTTCAATCATCTGAAGAGGCTCTGGTGTAGCAGATAAGCTTTAATTTTAATCAGCACAGCTGTCTACACGGTTCACTCTCTTTAATGCACAGAGATGTGACCTGAAGTGCAGTAAAAATTTCTGCTTCAAGAGGAAGGAGAAGCTCATTGGTCGCCATTTTGATGGTGTTGATGACGTTATTGTTCCTGCAGCTTCTGGAGTGCCAGCTTTAGAAAAGACGGAAATCTGTTTTCTCCAAGACAAAAAACAAAAATACAAAATTTTCTTAACTTTTACTTTCAAGCTTAGGCCTTGAATTTATCAATCATCCCTCGTCTATATACTCATACTGACTCTGTTTTTGCTGTGAGTTCTGCTTAAATGCTCACAGCTGGTGTTTATACACACCAGTTTCCTAAAGAATATTGTGCAATAATTTAAAGACGGTGGAATAAAAGCTGTAGCAGTTGATGGAAATGATCATAGCCTTAAAAGCCAATAAAGTCACTTTAAAAACAAAAGCATAAAACATTAGCTGCAAATAGGATTTGAAGGCCCAAGTGATTTAAACTCTATTCAACAATATTGAACTATAATCAGCGCGATGACACTGTAGACAAAGCAAACTGACATAATTTCCTGGTTATTACCCAGCAGCAGTTCCTTTAAATTGCTTTGAATTGTGCTTCAAGGGGTTTTGAATCAGTGCAATGCATAGTGAGTAGACAATGAATACAGAGCACCGCAAAGGTATTTACTGAACCTGTTTCACATTATTTTCCATGAGAAGGTTAAAGCCATTCAGCTCTGTTTTAGCCATTTCTCTCTTCTTTCTTTCTTTCAGTTGTTCTTTGGAACAAAAGCAAACAACAGAATTCAGTAAATGTTTTCATGAAAGTAAAAAAAAACTGCTGCAGAGAAAAATGACTGTGAAGAATACAAGAGGGAAATGTGATTGTATGGCTTTCAAAGATAATAACATCTCTTTTATGACTCGCATGGCACATCTGAATTGCCTGCCAGAATGGGGCATACATTATAAAACACTCTCAGATCCTTCCTGTTTACTCATGGTGGATGGATCATGCAACATTTCACCGAGATTAGCAGATGACAGAGGCCCTGGGAGCAATTATTTCACAGGAGGTTCTTCAGATAGCAGATGTGATGTGGCTTCAATAAGTCAATATCGTTGCGTCATCTCCCTCAAGTGCCTGAAAACTGTTTCCTCGAGTGTCAAAATGATCAAAACAGCTACCTAGATTCTCAGTAAACCAGGTCACTCTGCAATGTATTTGTTTTTCTTTCACACTGAGACGCTGTTGGTTTTTTTTTTAACCATCAAGAAATATGGCTTCGTTGTCCAAACAGTTGCATCATCCTGCTCACATCTTCTCCTCTGCACTCTTTGATTTTTCTTTCTGTGTGTCTTGGGTTGGAAATGTGGCACCCTGCATGCTGATTTGCATAAGATGCAGGATTGGAGCAGTTGCATGCATTTTTAGGCCTTTGATGTTGTGGTTGTCCCCTCCCACAGAAAATCTCTACCTCCGTGATAATTATGTGTGCTCACATGTGATGTGATTGCAACACAGCTTAAAAAAAAAAGTATTTTTGAACACAGATGCTGTTGAATATTTTGCATTTTAAACAATTTGAAACTGGTTAAAAATTATGTTTTCACAGCTTATGCAAACATCAGAGAACAATAAAAGAAAAGAAAACAAAAAATGCACATTTGTTGTAAAGTTAGTGTTTATTTCATGTACTAAACATTGCGTCTATTGCAACCTTGAGGCTCTAAAACTAAAAAAAAAATGGACAATATTTGGCAAATTACAAAAAACTCTCAAGTCTTTGCTGTAAAGAATAAAACTGAGCCCCAAATCAAGACATCAACTTTGGTTCAAATCAAAGATTTCATGTTTTGCATCTTCAGTTTTGCAGGATGAGTTGTTTTTTTGATCAGTATAAAATAAATATGACTTAAAAGCAAAGTCAGCAGGTGCCTCTGACACAATAATAATAATTTGTAGTTTCATTTGTGAAACCATCATTTTCCTCACAGTGAAGGTTTGCTTAGTGTCATTTTCAATATAAAGAGACATATTAGACCTCTGTGTTTTTATATTGTTGTGCAACACATGATAAATTATATTTACATCTATTTGACAATTTGGCTCTCTTTATGCATTAGCTTTCAGTCTAAATCACATTTTCCCTTCAGGACATTACATTTAGCATCAGTATAGCCAAGCAAAACACATACAGTGTGTATCTGGTGATGAAATTGTGGATTTATGGCTCAGCGAGAGCTAAAATAAGACGTTACTGGTAGAACACATAGACCACAGCCCTCTCAGGGCCTCTTAGGATGGGAGAATTCGCCATGCATCAGGATGATTTGTCATAAGCAGAGCAGGGTGTAGGCGGATTATGTCTTTGAGGATCCATACGCCAGAGATGTGAGAGGAGAATACAGAGTGGGTTTGTTCTAGAGTGGGAAAAAATTGAGATCCCACTTGTTGTGAAATGAAATAGTTGTGCAAAATCCTTGACTTTTTTGCATGTTTATGGAAATATCTAGTTTAGCTTGAAGTGGTTTCATTCCCATGTGCATACAGAAAGAGACGCCTCTTTACAGCTGAGGAGAATGAAATACGTATTTAATGGAAAGCAGCGATTGTGTGGCGTGAAGGGACGGCCTCTCAGTGAACGTCACTTTGACTGAGTGGCAGAGAATGTGCCTTCATCACCTGTCAGACAAAAACTTTGCTCTATATTTAGCTGAAAAGGTGACAGCGCAGAATGGACGAGTTGTGGGATTGGGCTGTCACCGTCAGAGCTGAGCGCCTTTTCCACTCTGACAGGTTTTAAATTTAAATGGTAATTTTACACCAAGCAGCACGAGAAGATACGTTTACATATGGAACCATGATAATCTGAAAGAGGTGACCTGTTTCCTGTTACAAATGATAAATGTATGGAGACTCAGGTTGACAATTATCTGAAAGGAGTCTGAGACTCAGAGATATTTTGCCATACATGTAACAGCTGTGAACATAAACCCAATAAATGTAAGCGCACATGCTTTCTCTTTAAGATTTATTGAGTTCCAGTGAATATAATGATGTTAATAAATATACTTATAGGCTACAGTAGATGTATTTTGTTTACATAATTGAAAGATTGCATTAATTAAAATTTATGTTGTTTCTCAAATATTATGCACATCATATATACATGCAAAACTAAATACACTTATTTTAATGAGGTATTATCAAGAGGATTAAAAACAAAGCCATTTCATTAAAAATGATGAATGAAACAATATCAAGATACAATTTACATGTTGGTTTTGTTGTCTTCACATAGCCACATTAAGTGTGGCATAAGCTATATATAGGTCTAATATTAATTCTGTATACCATACTAGTTTAATGTGCATTCATTAATCTTCATCTATTAACACTCAGTTGCCATTTTATTCAGCTCAAACTAAAGTAATCCAACACAACAGATCTGCAATAAATCCCCAGAAGAGTAGGTTCATATATATTTATATTTTCTAAGTTTGTTTAACTGTATAATCGTTTTGGTTCATATTTAAATACAAATATAGATGTAAGTGAAACAAAATGATCATAAAAGACCCTGCATATGCTTCTTTACTGTTTAGTGCCAAACTGCATTTTGATGTCATGGTATTTAATTTGTGCAGTAACAATTAAGTTGAATTAAATACCTTGACATCAAATTTAAATAATCATCAGGGGGAATAACCACAGTATTATTAATCAGTTATATTAATAATTTAGTCCAGAAGCAGAATAAAGTGTCAAGTCCAATAAAACTGATACTCTAACAAGATTTTTCTCAGTGCATTTACTTTCTGTGTTACCTCTCTGTACTTTAACTGTGGGCCTTTTAACTCAGCCTTGGTGATGGATTATTTTATATTTTCATATATTTTTATTTTTAAATCCTGGAGATCATTGATCCAACTTTAAGTTTTCAGTTTTTCCAATAACTTTCCAAAATTTAAATGGGATTTATATCAGATAAAGTGCTTTTTTAAGTAAGAAATTATACACTTCACATTAATAAACATAACTGAACATTTGCAGTCTCTTGACAGATGTTATACAGACACAGTTACAGTAATATATCAATCCATCCCTGTTGTGAAACCTACTTTTCACCTGCTTCTGCTTCTCTCACAGTTTCCTGGAAACAAAGACAGAAACCCACATGGTCCCTCACACACACAGGAGACAACTGAGTTGGAATGAAGAGGAACAACTCAACATTTATTGATGGTGGCGTCCAATTGATCTGGAATAAGGCTGAGTAATTGCACTTTCCTTTCATGTTGGGTCTGTTTGGATTCTGAGACCAAGGAGGATTACTCCGCCTCCAGCAGACGCCTACACTTGGAAAGCTTGTGCTCGCTGTGATAAAATAAAAACAATAAAAAACCTCCAATACATCAAATACTCCCGTGACTTATGCTGTACTCGCTCCAGGAAAAAGAATGGAAGGTGGTGGATTTAAGACCCTGACTGATTACTAATAACAATGCTAAGAGCCTCATATTTTTTGTATAAGTTTACATAATTATTATGCTAATCATCCTTCAGTCTAGCCCTCTTGAATAAATCTTTAAAATGCAGGTTGTAAGTTCAATAACTGCACATCTGGATACAAAGCCATTTTGGGTTATTATGGACACCCAACATCTGTTCAATATCTAGGCATGACTGTGACAATCTCAAGCTACATTAGGTTAACTGTGGGCTCAAATGAAAAAGTAATGAGGATTTTATGCCAGGAACATTTTTATTGAGCCACAGATGTGCAAGAAAACCATAGAGATTATTTATCATCCACTTCCTATTTTAAAAGTCTGCAGATATTTTTTAAAAAAAGGTTTATTGTCAGAGAGCCTTTAAAATTTTATTTAGGAGTACACAAATGACAAATATAGATTTAGTGTCTGGATATTTATTTTTTAGGACTTGATAAGTTGACTCATTGATAAAGAAGATTTTTATAGACACATTTTACTTTATGTTTTATATTTTGTTTAACACTTTTGTCCAGTATTTAAAGTTAAAAAATGCTCTGAAAGGGGGTTGGACACATCTACTCTTTGTCCCTCTTTAAAACCTGGATGTATCACTGCTCTCTCGCCAGTCGTCACTGTTTGCATGAGGTTGACCCCTGAGAGAGCAATTAGCGCCAAAACGGTTAGCATTAGCAACGTTAGCATTAATAGAAAACCTGGAATGATTCAGCCGCATAAGTTTGAGCTTTTGTCAGAATCAGACTCAGGTGAAAAATCTGTTATGAGGCAAAATCAGCAACTACTTCATGTATCACAATGGTAAGTGTTTTTAGCTTTCTTTATTAATATTTTTTGTTAGCTAGTTAGCTTGTAACATGCAGTGGCTAACAGCGTATTAGCGGCTGTGCTAATTCAAACTGTCACTCTCTGTACTAGCTAGTTAGCTCTGAGCTGGAGGTTCAGGCTTATTTGCCTTTCAGTAGGTTAATAACCTATAAAGTACCAAATTTAGCTTTTTAAAAGATCATTTAAAAATCAGATTGTAGGAAAGTGTTAGCCCCTTTAGCAGAGGAATGAGAAAACTCTTCCCTAACATTAGTGACAATACAAGTCAGTAAAGTCCATGCTGGACATTTTAGAAGACATATATAGAAGAAAAGCACATTTTTAAGTTAATATTATTTAAAAAAAATCTGACTGGATGGAATAAGTGATGTAACATTGGATTTGTGAGGAGAGGTAGACAGTAATGATATTAAATACAAACATAAATGCCACATTTCCAACACATTTTCTGTTACTTGAGGTATTACTGGTGCTGATTGATATGATCTCTTCTTCTTATAGTTTTGGTGGCTCATCACTGAAGAATAATATTTATGGTTAGAAATGCCTATTAATTTCCATTTTCTTTATAATATTCTTAGAAATTCATTTAAATGTGTGCTGTTTGGAATTAAACATCAAAGTCTTTGAACTTATGTGTCTTTGCTCAGAGGAGTGGGAAGAAAAATGTGTTATAGAGGAAGAAGGAGAGAGGAAAATTTGTTGGTTTGAGTAGAAAATGTCATTCAGACTTGTTTGGTTTCACCAAAAGCCTTTCATCCCAAACTCTTGACTTGCCTGTTTTGGCACTATTTTGTTGATTTATAATTATGACCAAATCTATCTGCATACAAACTTGATTCAGACCCTGAATAAGAAAAGTGAGTAACTAAATATGATTATTTTCCCAGATATGACATCACTTTGAGTTGTAGCTCAGAATGGCTTCTTCCAATGATGCAACCATGTTAAGAAGATGGTGAAACAGTGAGAAGTCCAAGCTTGTTACTGTTGAGAGATGGCAGATATGCAACTTTAAAAAGACTCCTCTTACCCAAGTCTCAAGTGACTACTGAAACAAATAGTTTGAATTTAAAGATAGATGTATTTATTTTAAAAAAGATGGTGCTGTGAATGACTTCTGGTTGGGCAAGAGCAACATAAAGAAAAGAATGGTGTCCTGAGTTTTATGCACAGCACTTTAATAACATCTCTATCTGCAAAATCCACCAACTGCATGCAGGTGAGAAGGTTCATTACTGCCTTCTCTGTTTGCTGCACACTGCTGCAGGAACTACAAGATAAAAACTGAAGGTTAAATAGATGTTTTGCCTTCAGAGAGTGCATCAGAGCACTTATGAGCTGAGGTGAATCACAATGATGTAAACAGAGCTGTCTGAGGAAAGGGCTGGGAGGGAAAAAACAGCAACAGGTATCCTGGTGCTTCGGTACATAAATCAATCCCCAGCAAACTGCAGGAGCCTCGGCCACAACACGAGCTCCCGCACAGTAAAACCTGTAGCTGGTGCTCCTCACGAAATGAGGTTGACCTGCCCAAAGTCTGAACCTTCACACTGCTGCAGAGGAAATCCATTCCACACTAAAGCTGGCTGAAAACTTTTAATCAATAGCTAGAGCCCCTTTAGCCTAGAAATCTTCACCTGTTTGTCAATAGTTGCAATGTCGATGGTAAGCTTGTGAAAGTACCTGAAAATTGGTGATTAAATTCCTAGTATTTTATAGGAAGTCTTGTCGAGATTTTCTGCTATTTACAAGGAAAAATTCGAATAATGGTGGTTGTCTGTGTTCATCTGTACTGAACAAAGACACTTTGACACAAACGTCATTACAAACTGTATGTCCTACTTCACATTGCCTTTACTACAGTCACTTTATCAACTTCTCTGGCCATATGTGAGTGATGGATATTCATCTCTTGCAGCTGCATGAAGTCATAACCTCAGATTTACTTTTTAATGTTTAGCACCCTCTACCACTAGAACATAAATACATAATAAAACCAAATATGATATCCTGTGAATCCTCTATGATAAAATAAGACTATTTATTTGATGCTTTATCTCGTCAACTTTGATTTTTCGGTAAACATTAGTTTGTAAAAACACAATTTGTTTGCAAATGATTGCTTTCTGTTTGTATTTGCGTTTTCTGCTCCATCTAAACTATCAAAAATTGGGGTTGTAATAACCTTCCAGAGACCTTAAACTCAGCATTATTCAGCTTTCACAAACAAATGTGTTTAAATAACTCCCATTTTATTTTTCAATATTCCTACAAAAAATTATTTAGCTAAATTAGTCCTTGAAAATTTGTGTTTATCAAAAGGTGACTGCAGGTTTCTTGCAGTCCTCCAATTTTGAGTAGCAGCTATTGTCATGTGGCAAAGCTTGCCTCCTTGAGTGAAGGCAGATCAGTCGAAAGGCTTTTCAAGGAGCATGGTCCTGCTTGGGGAGGCCAGATGGCACGATCAGCTGGCCTCCTCAGAGCTCGGCATGAATGCGGCTTGTCCTCGCTCGGATCTTTTTGTCATCTAAGTCCTGCTTGGATCTCACCCTGTCAGCTGGCCGGATCAAAGGGAATATATTTACTGCTCTGTGCTGGTCAGAAGTTAAAGTATCAGGAGGTTTCTCCTTCTCTTGCAGTTCTCGATCGAGCAGCAGGAGAGCTGGAGGGCTAACCTTGCACTGCTCAGTTCAGGTTCAAAATGGAAGAGGATGTGACAGAGCTGCTAATGTATGAAGCCTTGATCTTGGCATTGTTTCTTACTGTGCCCTGACATTGCTGATCAGAAGCTCGGGGATTGTTGCTTTGCATCGAGGCCCCTGGTGAGAGCAGTGGGTTTTTTTCACACAACCCCCTCACATTATAAATAGATTATTAAGCTCCTCGGTGGCATTCCTTGATATATTGGCCCCTGTGGCTTTTCTCAGGTTGTTGATATTCTGTGCATGAGGAGGACAGTCAACACAACATCTCCAACCTTGTGTCTTAGCAAGTGTGTTCATATACAACTCATTTGTAAGAGCAAATGTGTTTTTAGAGAAAGACCATGTTACAGTTATCTAAAAATAATAAAGGAGATGTTAGCTAATGTGCCCAGCAGGTTGCAAATATGTTCACTGATCATGCATTTCATTTATGTCCTACCAAAATAGATAATCTTGTAATAAAGAATCCACTTGTTGTGGTTTAGTGACTGTTTAATTGTGTAGTGACCATCCAGGCCGACCACCTACCTGCAAGTTCAGCACATAAACTTAAAGTTTCATTTGTTGTCTCTGAACATGATACACTTAACATTTACTGTCACTACAATATAGTTATAAATAAAGTTATATTTTGGTGGTATACAAACAGAATTACTAGTAGTAAAATAAGTTTGGCTAAAAAAATAATGCTTCATTTATTAAGGAAAATTGTGTTATAAGAAATTATAAATCTAATGTTACCATCATGTCTTTATATGTAAATTCAAAGTTATATTTTACAGACACATGAATACTGAGACTTTTGATGTGGCTTTCATGTTATTCTTATAGCTGTGTAACTTTGTTTTTGTTTTTTAGCTGTGAAAAAGATCAGCAGCATAAAAAATGAGAGTTATTTTAAGGTTTAAAATATAAAGTTTAGAGTTTAAAGTACTTTACATTAATTGGTGACATATGTAGGAAACCAGCAGACTTTTTGATTGTATCTTTACTCTTTTGATAATGCTGTTTAGTCTGTATGACATGCCGCTTGCAGCGCAAAAACACAAATAACACTCTGGTGTGAAAAAAGATTAATAATTGTCAAAACTGTGTTTTCAGAACTGTGTGTCACTGAGTGAGATGATCCTACATCAGGCCCTTTGCTTTTTAAATCATACAAGGAATCAAGAAGCTGGATTTGGGTGAGAAATGTTCAAGTAGGTAAGTTAAACAAGTCAATGTTAATTAAAAAAATGTTACAAGGAACAACAATCCCTTCCTGTTAATTGTGTGTGCGTACAAAACAACTGCAGCAAACTCTGCAAACTGTTCTTAATACGGGGGTTATTATTTAATTATTTTTTTTTTTAATGAGTTAAAGAATGTTCTTTTTTTTTGCTTTTTGTTGTTTTTTAAATTTTTAAAAACTGAATTCTTATTGGTTGATTTGAATTTAGTTAGATTCTAATTCTTAATTAATTAATTCTTAAATAATTAATTCGGATTCTAACATCAAAGGACGTGTGAAATCGAAGGTAAAGTGTGATGTCACACATGACATAAGTTCCACATTTTAAACACTGCAGGATTAGAAAAAGTTTGCAAATCTTAACAGTCGCAATATTACCATTGATAAGTTAGAGTTAGAGAAAAGTTTTTTTGAGGAGTTTTTACATTTTAGATTACAACACAATACAACACAAGAATACAATACAAGGAATACAAGGAATACTAAAGATACTAAAGATTATCAAGATCACAGAAGTTTTTTCCCGATCGATGAACAAAACGTTTGCTACCAAGATGTTTTGCAGACGACAAAAGGTATGCACTTAAATTCATTTTCTAAACCGTTTGGTTGACTTTAGTACCGAGTACTGAGAACATTGGCATTAGTTTGTACAATTTTTGACTATTTTTGTGGATATTTTGATGTAGTTATATTTGTGACTGTAATCCAAATATTTTATGATATAACCTGTGATTTTATCTCTTTGCAGCAGAAAAAAGAACAAAAGGACCTTGAAGTTAGAGACCAGGAGAGCTCCAAGGATCCTAAGCCACATGTTGTGGTCCAGGACACCCCGACCACCACATCGGCTCCAGCTGATGCCCCAAAGATCAAAGCCAAGAAGATTCCTTTGTGGCATCGGCTGCTTGGCCGAAAAGAGGTATGCTTATCTAAGTTGAATATTGCAAATAATTAGCATTGACCAAAATTTTGCAGTCATTTGTGTTTGTTTTTACTTTTTTTTAACCATGTTAATGTGTTTATTTCCAACAGAAGAACAAACATCAGGGCCCTGAAACGGAAACTCTGGCAGAAGTATCAAACCTGCCGTCTTCTGCTACGGACAAGAGGTATGACATTCTTTCACTGGCTATTACACCTTTACTAATTAGTCATATTCCATTAATTCTCAGTTGAATTTGAAATTATTTTAAATCTAGTAATACATACAAAAAGGTTTTTTGATGAAAAGATGGTTTTACTGTAAAAATTAATCTTTAAAATCTTTAATACCTTTGCAAATGGAGCTTGTTTGTGTAATTTAAGTTTACTTAAATGACCTCATAGTTTATATCATTAATGCATAATTTTACATTTATGTGTTTTGTAATGCAGTACTCTTTCTAGTTAATTAAGGTCTAGTTTGTTTGACTTAAGTTGACGACCTGGGTAATAATTTACCTAAACCAGGCCGTTGTGAGAAAGAGACTGAGTACATGTCAAGTACAGCATTTAACATCTGAATTTTCTCTTTCCAACAGGGTCACTGATGTTGAGGATGACCTTAAAGAAGATGTTGTGGTACCAGTCACTACCACAACTAAGGCTCCTCGGGACAAACCCAAGAAGTTCTGGCATCGGCTGCTGGGTCGAAAGAAGGTATGATTATCTGAGCTGAATACTGCAAATAGCAAGCATTGATCAAATATTGCAGTCATTTGTTTCTGTCTCAACTGTTTTTAACTGTGTTGATGTGTTTATTTCCAACAGAAGAACAAGCATCAGGCTCCGGAGACAGAAGTTGCGGCAGAGGAACCGAAGGCTCCGGAGACAGAAGATGTAGCAGAAGAGCATCAGGTGGCAGAACCAGAAGATTCTGCCGCTGCACCTAACGCTCCGGAGACAGAAGTTGTGGCAGAGGAACAAAAGGCTCCGGAGACAGAAGATGTAGCTGAAGAACATCAGGCAGCAGAAACAGAAGATGCTGCCGCTGCACCAAAGGCTCCAGAGACAGAAGTTGTTGCAGAGGAACAAAAGACTCTGGAGACTGAGGATGCAGCAGAGGAATCAGAGGCTCCGGAGACACACACTTTCACCGGTCTCAGCAGCAGTGACGAGCCTAAGGATGATGGCGACGTCCAGGAGGTCCCACCCACTTCTGCCTCATCTTCCATTAAGGAAGAAGATCAGGCAAAATGTACGGAGTGGTCATCTTCACCAGCTGAGTATGACAGGTATGACTTTCTTTTTCATGTCTATTACACCACTTTTTGCTTGCAACTATAAGTAGTACTTGAACTTAATCAAATGCTCAGGATAGTTTTTCAATCACTGACTTCAGTTTTGTTGTTTATTTCACTGTATTTTTGTTGACTCCTTGGTTTGATGGTAAAATAACACCTGTGTTTTCTCTTTCACCAGTGATGACTCCATTGATCTGCTGGTTGAAAAATTCTGCCAGCAGTTGTCCTCTGCAACTCAGCAAGTGACTCCGGAGTCAGAAGATGAGGCAGAGGAAGCAGAGGCTCCGGAGCCAGAAGGTGAGGCAGAAGAAGCAGAGGCTCTGGAGCCAGATGATGCAGCAGAGGAAGCAGAGGTTCTGGAGCCAGAAGATGCAGCAGATGCAGCAGAGGCTCTGGAGCCAGAAGATGCAGCAGAGGAACCAAACCTGCCATCTTCTGCTTCTGACAAAAGGTATGACATTCTTGTTTTGCTCTGTCCCATACACACATAAATAGATATATTATGTTGTAGTATGTTGACTGTTACAGTAGATTTACCATCTGTGTTTTCTTTGTTACAGCAATGATTCCACTGAGGTGCCTGAAGGTGGCGAGGCTGATGTCCAGGCAGCTTCGTCCACCTCTGATGCTCAAGACCCAGCTGCCACTGAAGAAGATCCGGCAAAAGACACAGACCGGACTTCTTTAGTCACAGAGGAGAGGAAAAAGAGGTAAGTATAAAATGATCTCCAACATAAATCGGAATGATTCAAACCTCTGCGGGCTGTGAGACAATTCGGTGTTTCACCAAAGAGGAATTTCCTTTCAAAACTTAAATAACTGTTTTAGGCTAAAAGAGGTCAAATTTTCTAATATATCTCAAAAAAGCAAATAGAAAAGATTTTTAATTTACATAGATTTGTCTAGTTTTGTACTTGAGCTAACTTTTTATGGATCAGTTAAAGTAGCTTCACTTCAACCAGCTAAAACAGTGAAATGATAATTTAAAATCAATGCCTCACTAACTTTGGCTTTGATGTCCCTTTGACTGTATGTTTGTTAACCTCTGGGTTTAAAAAATGTGTAAAATAACATCTGTGTTTTCACTTTCAGCAGTCTCGGCAGCGGTGACGAGCCTAAGGTTGATGGCGACGTCCAGGTGGTCCCACGCACTTCTGCCTCATCTTCAATTGAGGCAGAAGTTCTGGCAAAATTAATAGAGTGGTCATCATGTGACAGGTATGACTTTCTTTTTCATGTCTATTACACCACTTTTTGCTTGCAACTATAAGTAGCACTTGAACCTAATCAAATACTCAGAATAGTTTTTCAATCACTGACTTCAGTTTTTTTGTTTATTTCACTGAATTTTTGTTGACTCCTTGGTTTGATGGTAAAATAACACCTGTGTTTTCTCTTTCACCAGTGATAACCCTCCCGCTGATGTGCCGGTGAAAAATTTCTTCCGGCGGTTGTTCTCTGCAACTCAGCGAGCGACTCTCCCCAGGAATGATGCGGTCTGCCTCGGGTAAGTACATGCAAAGAAACTTAAGTACACACTGAATGTTGATGTGTTTGTTTTTTATACCTGCATGAATATTAAATTATATTAGATATAGGTCTAGAAATTTTTCACAAATGTGATGAAAACGAGCTTCAATCAGAATTTTCTCCTCTCTCTTTTGTGTTTTTTTAGGTTCCCCAACCTGGGACAGACTTGTTACATCAACTCCACACTGCAAGGCCTCCTGACTCTGACGTGTTTTGTCCAGGAGGTCCACAACCAGGAAAGGGTGTGGAGTTCTCATTCCGAAAGTCAGATTTTCAGGTAAAGCATCGTCACACGTGCTCACAGATATTAATCTTTGGTTTCTTCTCTAATTGAGCAGGTTAATATGAAGCAACAAAAACTTTATATGTATATCTCTCTTGTCTTTTCAGCGGAATAGTGAAGGCTGAAATCTGCCACTTTACAACAGCCAAGAGGGAGAAAAAGGTCGTCCTGGCTGCCTTGAAAGAGGCAGTCAGCAACTATAATGCAGAGTTTGCAGACGACAACCAAAAAGTAAGTAATCCTTTTTAATTACAACACACAGCATTGTACCATCCTAATCCTTATTGAACTAGTTTAGGTCGAATTTCCATCTTCTGAAACTCTTTTGTTTTGTCTTACAGGATGCTCACGAACTCCTGAGCTGTGTGCTGAGCACGATGAAGTTCCTGTCCTCGGATATGCACACAGCCGCAGCCAACATGGGCCTGAGTTACACCTGCCCTGTTGATGCTCACATTGCCTTCAAAATGTTGAGCACCAGGACCTGCAATGGGTATGAAAACACAGCAGAAAGTTCTTAAATTTTACACTTTATTTAAAAAAATCATACTTTTATACATGTTTCAATGTTGTTTTTGTAACTTGAATTGTTCTTTTATTGTTCAGGTGTGGTCTGCAGTCCAACAGAGAGGAGGAATTCATTAACCTCTCACTGGACGTGGTGCCTGGAGGCTCTGTGGGCCGAAGTCTGCTGAAGTATCTGAAAGTAAGCGTCACATGCCTTTATTTACTTGGATTTTAGTGCAGTTTCAACACTGCTTCAGTCTATCAAATGTTGTCAATTTGTATGAACATATAATCAAAGATTTTAATATCTTCCAGTAGACAAGTGAAACTAAAACCTTCTTTTTGCCTCTGTTTCTTGCAGACACATCAGTTGGAGTACCGCTGTGAGTGTGGCGCTGAGGAGTCCTCACAGCAATGGAAATTCCTGTCTCTGCCAAAGTAAGATGTATTATCCATCACAACAGTTCAATCAGATGTCAGACTTGATAATTTCTCTCTTTCTGCCTTCAATGTGACCACATTATCTAACCCACTCCATCCATCTCTCCTTCTTCTCCAACAGTGTCCTGATAATACAGCTGCAGAGGTTCAGCGTCACCCCCTCCTACACCCTGACGAAGGTGAACACCCCCATTGCCTTGACAAGAGAGATACAAATGAATCTCGAGTCTGGCGCCTCGAAGAAGGTAAGGATCATGTTAAGTAAAGAAAAGGCAACTTTTGCTGTCTAATGGCTTTATTTACATGATGTAAACTGATCCTGGAGCAAAGATTTGAACCGTAACAGCAATGAACCTGTCAAATATATGTCCAACTTAAAGATGTCTGCATGTGTGACTAACTTTCTCTTAACTGTGTTCTTTTACAGACTTGCTACTCTCTTGTCAGTGTGATCAGTCATCTGGGCACCACCGTGAACTTCGGTAAGTGTTGAGTTGCGTTTCCCAGTCATCCATATTTAAAATTAGTCCACTGCCTCTTAAGATGGAATATTAACACATTTGTCTGCTTTTCTCAGGACATTACGTCTGTGACGGAGTTTACCGGCCAAAGACCCCCGGGAACAAGACCGACTGTTGGCTCACGTACAATGACATGTGCGTGAGTGAGACCACAAGAGACTCGGTCTGTTCCCTCCGCCGGGAATCTGCCTACATTCTGTTTTATGAAAAACAGATGTAGGCAGAGAAGAAGAAGAAGAGGAGGAGGAGAAGAAGAAGAAGAAGCAGAGGAGTTGGCGCTTTTGTCATGCAGCAAGGTTTGCACTTCTAAACTGAACTATTATCTGTCCATCTTAGCTTTTTTGTGTGTCCCTGTTTAGATTAAGTCAAATAATTTTAGGCTGATTTTACCTCATTTTTTAACCGCACTCGAACAAAGTCCTGAAAGTTTTACTGAATTTTACTGTAATTGGTGCTAAAACATGAGCACATTAGGTGTTTGTGGATGCGTAAACATTAAGCAACATCCCGTTTTTGTAGTTATATATGTTCCTCTGTTGCTTTCAGCAGCCTCAACAGTTACACAAGGGAGGCTGCACCACAAACATCTTCATATCACCATCGAGGACATGAAAATATTCAGTGATTAAAATGTTCTACATTTAAATATTCAGGCTTAAACACGCAAAGATATGCATAGGCATAATTCTCACCTGCAGGTTGAGTGTTGAGCTCTGAGTAATCACTGGAACGCAGTCTAATCTTGTGACAAAAGAGAGAAATTCCCTTCTGAGAGAGCAGCTATAGTGATGTTTAATACAGCAACAATAGTGCAGCTGTTAATGGAAGACATCCCCAGAGTCTGACATCCAGAACACCTGGTGGAAGCTTTGGTTCCTTCTTGTTTTCCATCCATGTAAACAAGCTGTTTAAGAGAAAAAAAAAAAAATTCACAGTGAATTTAATTTGATGTATTCACTACTGGAATATTTACATATGGAAAAGTGTTTTCTGCAGCTGCTCAGAATTTAGTGACATTAACAGAACATTTAACAAAAAAGAGATTTATTAGGTGTTAGCTTGTTGCTATGGTTATGCATTGAGGTGCACTGATTTAAAAGGAAAATCTTGCTAAGCACAAAACCATGTTTTCACACCTTAGGGTGGAAAAACATCCTCGTTCCAAGGAAACCAGGGCACATTTGCATGTTTCTTGCTTTTAGAAATGACTTTTTGCTGCTAGAAGTTGTTTTAAATTCAGTCTAAAATTAATAAGTTTACTGATGATTGACAGCAGATCATGAATCAAAGATGGACAATTATTAACTTTCTCCAAATGTAGAAAATGAACATTATGTTATGAATTGATGTTATTATTGAATTTTTTAAGCTTAGATATAATGATCGATTTAAACCTGTTGCTCCCTGTGTAATTAAATCCTTTTTCACTGAAGAATCAGATTTTAAAGCACAGATGTCTTGTTCCAGAATGAACTCTCAACACTAACTCTGAATAATCTTGTGTTTCAGCTCCCTGCTCCCATCAAGGACTCGTCCTCCGGAGCCTCTGGTACTGTGGGCAGCTTTGCAGGCCGGGATAATGACTTTTCTGATATGAATAAGTGACAGTGGACGCTTTCTTCCTGCTCTAATCTGGAGGATGTTAGTCCGTTCACAACCGGTGTCCTGCAGCAGAGGCCAGGCTGTAATGAGAGCCGGCCACTGGCGAAGATGTTATCATCAACCTCCAGGATGTGATGGCAGAGGAGAAGAAACATCCGGGTCCGTGCACCTCCGGCCCTCTCTCATCCTGCCTGATGACTAATCAGGCCCCACAGGTAAAGGAATTACCAGGCTTCTTAGGAGAAAGCAGGCAGTCCAGGAAAACCCGAGGAAATGGGTCTTGCTGCGTGTCCTTTGACCTTTCTGTTGGTAAATCAGAAGGTCATGTATTTTTCACATGTGGCGTGCTTCCCTCTCATTATCTTTGCTCTTGTAAACCCTAATTAGCTTGCAGAAGGTCACCTCACCTCTGTGGCAAGCAACAATGCAGGGTTACACTTCACTGGTTCTGCTTTAGCACACCCACACACACTCTTATACAGGCGTATAAACACTGACACATAGATAGACAACCGCTGACTGAGGCTCTAAAAGGCACAAAATGTAAGATAAATACTCCTGACTGTGCTCTGATAGTGTAAAACAAGGGCAATAATAAGAAAAACGAAGTCTGTGCGGGTTTTCTCCGGGTGCTCCGGTTCCCCCACAACTTAAAACATAGTGCCTAATTTAATTTAAAGGGGATTAATAAATTTAACATTAATATGAATTGATTTTCTAAAAGCAGAGCCAGAATGTAAGATAAATAGTCCTCTGTGCTCTGATAGTAAGTAACAAGAAAAATAATAAGAAACATGACTGCTGTTTTGATAAATTTGACACGACAAGTAAAAATTGCAGCTTGGTTGGATTTTTAGATGTAAGAGGGAGAAAAATGTTGCTGTGACCAACCAGCTGAGCACACACACATTGTGTGTGTTGTGTCCCGGGGATAGTTTAGAAATGCCAGACCAGAGCATCATCCTTGCTGCTGCATTTCCCTCAGGTAAATTACTGTTTAAACTAAAAGAGCCTCGGAGCCGCGAGAAAGCACACTTTCTCCTCCTTTTGGCTTTTTTTTGCGACGGGAAATCTCTTAATTAAATAAAGATTTCCTCATCAGTGTCTCAGGAAGACATTTTCAGACAGAAACACATATTACAGTGAATATATGATGATGGGACACATTAGGCATAATAGTCTGTGTGGGTTTTCTCCGGGTGCTCCGGTTACCCCACAACTTAAAAACTTGTCGTGTTATTGCAGTTTTATAGGGACTTTAAGTTATTCCTGCAGAAGTTTAATACCGATGCTGTATGTCCGTGTAATGTGGGACAGCAGCTGTATTTATGTCAGCGGTTGATTCTTAGAGTAAAGAGCCTAAGTTGTTAAAGCTTAATATTTTACTAAAGACAAGCAGGAAAAAAAGGAGACAAACATTTTTAAGTACTTATACATGTAGTTTCTTTTACTTTAATGAGGGATACTTGGATAGAAAGTAGGCGGCAGGATGATGAATTGTGCTGTACATTAGCACCGCCACTTCTCTTGTGTCTGTGGGTTTATATAGAAAACATTATGTGGCTTAAATGGTTTGTGTCTGGCTTTAATGTCTGTAAGAGGGAGGGAAAAATATAATAGATCACATTAGTGGCAGAAGTGAGTGAGGAGCAAAGATTTATGAGTGTGTGCACGTACACATCGTGTTGGCGGCACGTAGGCTTCGCGGTTTTCACCGCCACCTCAAAGCAAGAAGGTTGGTTTGATCCTCGCAGCCTTTCTATGTGGAGTCTGCATGTTCTGTGTGGGTTTTTCTCCGGGTACTCCGGTTTCCCCCACAGCTTAAAACATGCTGCCTTAAATAAAGTTTAGAAGTAATAAATTTGACATTTAATCGACCAAAAACTGTGACTTATTTGTAAGCTTTTTGCTCTTTTGTTCAAACCTATTTCCCCACAATGTTTACATACTTTTAATTTGCCAAAATGGTAATTAAAAAAAACGATGAAATGCAGCTGAATTACATTTCCAAAGCATAAAGAGGAAATGTTTTTTAACAATTGATGAAATAAAAATTCATTGGTCAGTTTAGAAATATATTTATTTTATTTATTATTTATCTATAATATTTATAATATTATTTTAAACTTATGCGATACTACCTGATGCCTTACCTGATTTTATGTTTTTACTCTGTGTGGTCTTTTATTCCACTGTTTTAATTTGCTGTGTTTATTTACTGGGTTTTGACTAATGTATGTTTTTTTTCCCTCCTTCCCTAGTAGGTGTTTTTTGTCTATGAATTTAGATTTTCGCCAAGAGTATTCGCAGATACCAACGGACTGAGGTCGCGCCGGGATTGCTGATCTTAGCTGTGCCTCTGCTGTGGCTCTGCTTGATACTCAGAGCAATTGTTATTATTATTTTTACTAGCAATATTATTATTGGTATTGGTACTAGTATCATTATTATAAAACACTTACATCTAGTTTAACAGTTTTATCTTAGCTTTTGGCTGTGCCCTCTCTCCCCTTTCTATCTACCTCCCCCTCTGGCCCCGCCCCTTCTCTCTCTCTCTCTCTCTCTCAACCCAACCGGTGCCGTCAGATCCCGCCCACCTCTGAGTCCGGATCTGTCCGAGGTTTCTGCCTGTTAAAAGGAAGTTTTTCCTCGCCACTGTCGCCAAGTGCTTGCTCATGTGGGAATTGCTTTCAATTGTTGGGTTCCTATAAATTTAAAATATAAATTTAATTATAGAGTGTGGTCTAGAGCTGCTCCATATGTAAAGTGTCTTGAGATTTGACGCTATATAAATAAAATTGAATTGATATGTGTAAAGTTTCTTTTATGTCAGACCAGTGTAGTTTATCCTACCTGACAGTTTCGACTGCTACCTGCAGTCTTTCTATCAGTGGTCATGTGGTGCTTCTGTGACCTGTGTAGTCAGCTGTTTGATACAGGTTTTGGCGCTGTTTTCCCACCGGTGGAGGTAGGAAAACAGCGCTATCTGCAGTCCGACTTCTTCAGTACAGTGTACCAGGTGTGTAGAATCTCACAAACAGAAACTAAAATCTGCTCAGCCTGTAGTTAAGCATGTGAAGAGATGGACCGTGGATGCAAAGCTGGAATTCTGGGCCAACCTGACTTCACTGATTGGAGAGTTTTCAAGGCACAGAAACATAGCTGAATAAACTCTGGAACACTGTGCACTGTAAATTATCTACCTTTTTTTTTGCAGAAATTATGTTTGTTTGTTCACAACCTATGTGATATAATCTGTGCCCCATCTGACTTTTTTATGGAAATGTGGGCAAGAGCATAAAATGAAATAGTGAAATATAATAATAAAACAAAAGGTTAATGGGTGATTCTTATCACTTCTGTCACCCAAAACATCAAAACAGGTATCATAAGGTATTTCTTTCACATCATTGCCTCTCTGTATAGTCTTCTTGGTGCAGCAAATATCATTTTCATTTGCAGTCTCTAAACTGAGTTGTGTCACTACTTATGTATGGGAGATCCACTGGTTAAATATTTTAACCTAGTAAGCAAGGTACCTAGCTAAATGTGCATCGATTAAAAAAATTGCCACAAAAATGGCAAGGCAAGGCAAGGCAAGTTTATTTGTAGAGCACAATTCATACACAAGGCAATTCAAAGTGCTTTACAGCTACATATAATCACAAGAATGCAAATAAAATCATTTTATAAAACATAAAAATAATCATTAATTAATTAGTTTAATTAAAAACAAAGAGTGCAGATAAAGCCTTTCAGTTGTCATATGCACAGCTAAATAGGAGTGTTTTCAGCCTGGATTTGAACATTGTCAGAATTGAGGCCTGTCTCACATCTATTGGAAGACTGTTCCAGATTTTAGGAGCGTAAGACTGAAACGCAGCTTCACCTGGTTTAGTCCTGACTGTAGGCACCAGCAGGAGACCACTCCCTGAGGTTCTCAGAGTCCGAGTTGGTTCATAAGTATTCACAAGTAATAGCTTTTATTGCTTTTCCTTCTTGCTGTTTCAAAGTGTCGGCACTGTGTAATGGAACTTTGACTGTATGCTCACCATCAATGATCTGGAGACTGTTTCTAAACATGCCAAAGCACTCAGATTCAGGGAGTTCTTTTCTCTCTTGTTTTGTCTTTTCACTGGAGCTTTTGCGTTTGACGGTTTCACAATCAGTGAAGACAGCTCAGCTGAAATCATGCTGTCTTCACTGATTGTGTGCCTGAATACTGAAAAAAAGTAATTCATTTAATTCAGTAGCTTATTTTTTAATTAAGCACATAATTTTCTCATAGATTGCTGCTGTCTGTGTTACCAAAGAGCACGAAAGAGATGTGTGTGTCTTTTCAGCACTTGCTCCATTTGAATTTAATGGGAGCTATTCTTTGAACATGGGCTGATTGTCAAGGTGGCAAGCTTTCTTTGCCCAGCACATTGTTGCAAGGCCTGCTCTCTATGCCCCCCACCCCACAGGCCCTTCTGCAAGATTCAAGATTCCAGCTCTTCATTGTGCAGCAAAATGAAATTACTTTGTGCTGACCCCCAGAAAGGTGCATTGGAAG
>JAPZDW010000025.1:21686444-21697243 GCA_029814725.1 Acanthurus nigricauda
ATATGCTAAATGATATGAAAAAAGAAGTTCAATGCCTTTTAATTTTTATTAATTCTACATGATGATTATTATTAACAAATTACTCTTATATTAATAACGATTTTAAATTATTAATGGTAACTGGTTGGGGGTAAAGCAAATTAAATATCTGTGGTTTAGTGGGATCCATTTCCAGAAACCAAACATGGTTTTTATCACGGTTCCCACAGTAGCCCAGAACAGATTAACCAAACACTTCCTCCAGAGAGTTGCAATCTGTTAAACTCTTTCTGCTTAATGGCACTAAATCCACACTGGTCTTTAGAGAACAAACCAACTCCATGAGACAGATGAATCTGGTTGTCTGATATTTGCTACCTCCATCAGTAGACTCTCTGAGGACCACCTAAAGCTAAATTTGTTGTTGGGAGTGGCCCTGATATTAATATATCAAAGCAGCCAGACGCTGAAAGAAATGGGAAATGTGAACATGGCAGCTGTTGTACCACAGTATCTGGTGTGTGGCTGCTGGTGGCTGCTGTGCAGCAGTTACAATGCGTTTAACCAATTTTGTGTGTTTGTTTATTTGACCCTGGTGCATTCCTGTGTGACAACCGCTGCTGCACTGCGATCAACATCAGGCTCAATGTCTTCATTTCACACTAACTTTAGAGCAATGTTTTATTCAGCCCTGCAGTGGTTTTCATTTAGGGTGGCCAGCTACCTCACAGTCTTTTACTGCCCTCCACCCTCTGAATAACTTCCCGAAATCTTACAACAACACTGTTATTACTTTATTACGTGAACAATTCAGTGTGTTCAAATGAGCGCACAGAGGTTATGGTTTCACACGTTCAGGTATGCGTTGGCAATCTTCTGTGATTTATTATTTCCTTTGCTCTGAGCAAGTAGCAGTATTTCTACAGAGTAAATGGATCGTTTATGGAGAATGGTCAATAATTGTGGTACAAACTGTTATTCAACAAAACCAGTTACAAAATTGAATTGATTTTATTATTCTTCTTGTTTTATTTTTTTATTTAAGTCTTGATTAATTGTTAATCTCGCAGCTGTTATAAATGAGGGCAACCTTAGTTTTTTCTGAGTATAAATAAATGTTTAATAATAATCTTAAAACTAATACAAAATTCCTGACTTTCTCTTTGGACACACATAAGTGGATTTTTTTTGGCATTTTTAAAAAAAAGTAGTTTTATGACGCACTGTGGGATCATGGGATTTGTTAATTTCCTTGTTAACCTCATTTAGATGAAAATCTGACACAAACAAGGTTATGTGTTAAAGTTTGATTCATGTTACGTTTCACCACATTTCCTAACTTCTGTCCTCACTTTCTGACTGGTGTTACCCCGAAAGTTAGAGACAGGAGACAAAATAGAACACGTTAGTTCTATTAAAATTGAAAAAAAAACAAAAACATTTAGATGTATCATGAATGAAACAAAGGAACATCCAGAAGAAGATGTTGCCTCAGCAAATCACAATCAGCTTCACTCTGCTACTTTGTAGGCAGTCACCTTCCCACGAGGAAATCCTCTGGGAGCGAGAGCAGGAAATTAATGGTGTTTCTTCCAAGATAGTTGGCTGCATGTGGTGCATTGACTTTCCAGGCAATTGTGACAAATTGAGACGTATTTCCCCCAACTTTAATAACATGTAAAGGACTGGTGTCTCCACATGTACTGAACACAATCCCTTAATCCTCTTAATGTTTTCGCTTCGACAGAAAAACATAAGACACGTGCGCCTTTACTGGGAGATTTTCCCTGCAATGCAACATTTTAATGTGAAATCATTAAGTACTGCATGTGACTGTAAAACACTGGGGTTTTTTAATTGTCTTTTATGCATGATATCCTGGCTTGTTATGAATAATCTTCTGGTGCCAGAATCTCATTTTTCTTTAGCCTGGATTTTAGATCAGTTACTGAAAACCAAAGCTAAAAGAACTGAATTTTAAAAAAAGAGGATATAATGTAATATCCTTTAATATTTATACATTTAAGATGGTTGTGTTATTTGAAAGCATGTTTTTAAGTCCAGAACAGAAAAGGGCCCAACAGTAATGAACATCACCACAAATTTGACTCATTTACAAACAAAGACTTAATATTTTTTTTAATTTTATTGCCAGATAAATCTCTATGACTTCAATAATTCCCTGACTGTCTCTCAATTGACATCATTCATGATTAGTTTGATTTGTTTGAAACACCATCTGTGTGAAACTTTGGTTTTAAATTCATATTCCAAGTGGAGCCCCCTTGTGGAGCTTGCTTGTACTCTGGGTTTCGTGCATGCTAACATGCTAAGATAATGAACATGCCAATCTTTATATGAGCCAAATGTTAGCATGTTGCATGCAGGAGTGAACATTTAACTCAAAGTACCACTCTGCCTGATTACATTCTTACTGAGCAGCTGTCATGGCTGCAGACTTCTTCCTTCCACTGGTTTGCATCACCTTTTTCTTCTGAGTCATACATTAGATTTTAGTTAAATATGTTGAATTAGCAAAACCAGAGGAAAAGGCACAAAGTTAAACAGCTCAGATTTTCATTCACTAATCAGAGGCTGCCAAGAAACAGAGTCTAAGCTTTCTGATTGGTCCTGCAAAGTTGCAGGAAACAATTATAGTTTCCTGGCAACCTATCTTTATGTTAAGGCAGCAATTACAGATTAGCAATGATGAAGAGTGCAAAAGGTGGACAAAGTGCATGTGCAATTATGCTTTGCTACTTTGCACAACACACACAGATCTGCAAGGTCACTGAGCTTAGCAATCACACATCCCACCGATTCTCATGTTATGCGCCACTGAGGCGGAAAAACGCTGGTGTCGAGAAGCATCGAGACGAGAATGTGACAGGAAAAATACAGGCTTTCCGGAGTTAATGTGAAGCAGCTGCGACCTTTATCTCTGTCATGTAATGCACCTGTAGGAGCTGAATGTGTAATTAACAAGTAGCCTCTCCAGCTCTGCGTGGATATAATGAACAACAAGATGTGATGATGGCGTCTCAGCTTCATTTCCACTTAGTTATGAGAACTCACTTTAAAACAAGATGGAAACTGATTTTCACTTTTTTCAACAGAGTTATTGAAGTTAGGAAAGCTGTTTCTTCAAAGCTTAATGCACTAAAATACATCAATCTTCCCCATCCAACGTCTTCATTACAAAAGTATTTCTTAAAATAAAATCAAGTAAAATAATATTGCTTGTGCAGATCTGCATGAGATCTGCATGAGATTAAATTCATAAGAGCTTGAAGAGCCAATCACACTCAAGTTAAATAATACAAAATATAAACTGGTGATGAACCGAACCCCATAAAATGGTTGAAAATGGTCAAACGTGTCATTTATATTTAAGTTGTGCTGGTTGACTTATAATGTCAACTTATGCATTTTAAAAAACATGCAATGAAACTACAGTAGTTAACATAAATAGTATTTAACAAGAAGTAGGCAAGTAAATATTATTATTAAGACATAAATCTTAGATAAAATGCAAATAATTAAGAAAATAAAGATGTTTCAGGAAATAAATCAATAAGTCACAGGCTTATTCAAACTGCAGAGTATGAGGAAAAATCAATTTTTATGTAGAAATGCAGATATGAAAAACTGTAAGTCCACAAGAACTTAACTTATTAAAAAGTAAGTAGAAATAATAATAGAGGAAACTCAAAAATAAGATTTTAAGGAAAAGAGGAAGTGTAATTCTTTTGTTTTTAATACAAAGTATATAATAAAAATACCAGATGGGCCAAATTTGACCCACATCTGCATACGAATTTCAATTTTTTTCAGAAAAAGTTTGATTTTTTCTTTTGCTGTGTTTTCTGTGCAGTTCTGCCCACAGTGTCTGAATTACAAGTGATCTCTGGGAAAGAAAGTGAAAAAAACAAAAACAATATAACAAGTTAAAACATTAAAAAAAATGTATTCACAATCTTCGACTACAATTTAACTCATTTAGCAACTGAATGTGAAGATTTTAACCAGCAACAGACCTGATGGCTGACAAAGAAACCTTCCAAAAAAAAATGGCCGTAATGAAGTTGAGAGTAAGTTGCAGTGGATTTGGCAGGTTGTTCTGACTCTGGAGGGGGGGGGACGAAGGCGGCTGGTCCGATCCATCTGTCTCCGGATCGGGTCATCCAAAAAATCTGAGGGAAAGATGGTGGATGAGCTGACAGGAAGGGAGGCATGGGGCTCTTCTCTGGCTGCCAACTTGGCGAAAAACACGGCAGCAGTGGAGAGAAACACATCTGTGAATCCATGTGGTCATCTTCACTTCTTCACTGACGTGGCACCAGTTTCAGGGCTCGACTTCTCTGGTCTGTTTGAGTTCTTGGAAGTAGGAAAACCCCCGGTGATGCTGTGCTGCAGCAGAGATTAGCAAAGCATTTTTTGAATATTAAACATAGATGAGATGATTAATGCATATGCTTGCTGTTTCTGAGCGAGGGCTCATTAATTAACCCCACAACCCCCCCGTTAGCGAGCGCGTTGGCTGCTTGTGGGTGTTGAGCTGCAGATGGCAGGGGAGCCTTAGGGGATGCGATGCCAGCTATTTGGAGCTGCTGCGTCGGCGAGGTTACGCTTCCACCGCGTTCGCAGGTCTTCATGAGAGCTGTGTGTTTTCACAGGAAGCCAGTAAACATTTGCTGGATCTAAAAATGAGGCTAAAAAAAGTTTCTGGTGAAACTGAAGAATGTAAATTTGGTTTTTTGGAGCTCAGAAGCTTCATGGTCAAGCCTGTTTTTTTTTTTTTCTGATGAAGCTGATGCTGTCCAAAGGTGCAGATGGTTATGCAACTCAGTGTTCGCTTTTCGCAGCAGTGGCTATCTGTTGAACAGAGACACTGCTGTGTGCTGTGTGTCTGAGGCCAGCTCTGGAGTTATGTGGGATGAGGAAACATTCCCAGAGAGGAAAAATGCTCATGAACAAGCAAAAAGCTATTTTATATGAATGAAACATGGACATCAGTTAGACAAAACGGGTTTTGCTGTGAGAGAAATAGGGCTGAGCGTCTTTACTTAATGAGTTTTAATGTACCAAATATAAACTTCACCAATTAAACAATAAATATATTAGATTCTTTTAATTATAAACCAAAAAATACTTTTATTCTTTGATAAAACAATCTAAATCTGTGGAGATCTGTTCTATGATGTTGGACACTTGCAGCCTGTGAGAGACAAAATGTAGTTAAAGTGGACAAAATACTGTTGCATCTACTGACACAGTCACAACCTTTCGATAAGTTCCAGTCATTTGCACATCAGAATGTGTTTAAACAGGACCTGAGTTTAAAAATACTGAAATTCTCCTTTAAGTTTTTTATCAAATCCTCTTTGACATATTAAGTGCAATCCTGTCACCTATAAATTAAATTGGTTTAATACTAATTCCCCCACAGCACTTTACTCTTTAGCTAATGTCAAAGATAACACAGCAACTTGTCACCTGCACAAATGACTTTTATCGCTGAGCACAGCGTTTCTCCAGCATTTTCTTTTTACATTTTGTATCCAGCCTTTATTTCTGTTCCTGGTTTTCTGCGAGAACCCAGATTTTTTCATGATTCACGAGCTGGGTGTTCTGACTAAATGAAGGGAAACATCTCGCAGCATCGTATCGCCGGGCAGAACACAATTAGAGACAAGGATGCTGAAAATAATTGGGTGTGACACATGTTAATAGCGTTTCATTTAGACAAATTTGGACCTGCGGTCTGAAGCTGGACGAGGGAAGAAGAATTTGGAGTGGATGCTGTCGGAAAACAACAAGTCATTATGCTGCAGCGTGAGTGCCGGCTGTCAGGCGTGTGTGTGTGTGTGTGTGAAGTCACCGCCAACACATCCTGATTGCTCCCTCTCAAAGATATGAACCCAACTTTTATTGATGCACCTGCATCTCTGTCAGAGCTTGGAAATCGCATTTGTTTAAAATTTAAAAGGAACGTTCACTATGAATCACTGCTCTTCTTTATCACAATAAAACCAGCTGAGTTTGGATTAATGAGGCAAAAACTGACGAGGCATTTAGAGTCAAACCAGAGAGGAAGTTATCGAGAGAAGCTCTTCGATGCAACAAACCAGAAGTGAAAGATTGTTTTAATTGTAGATGAGCTTTTACGCAGGAACAGAAACAGCTGAGCAAGCAAAACAAAGTACATATCAGTAATGTATTCAAAGAGAAAAAGTACTGCAGGAAAGTACTTCAACAATTAAAGTAGTATTTTGCAAGCACTGAGCAAAAAAAGTGCAAAATTCTTTCAGCCACAATTATGGATCCACAAGAGCAAAGCGATGCTTTTTGGGATAAATCAAGACCTGAACCACCATGTTAATTATAAAGTTTTTTCTCGGTGTGAACCTCTCTGGAAAGGTTAAGATTACAAGGTTTCAGAATGTATTAAAAAAAGAGCAAGCAAATATAATAACCTTATTTAAGAAACTTTTGAAGTAGAAAATTGGTAGAAAGAAAGTAGTTCGGCCGATGTAGCCATTAAATTTAAAATTGAACGAGATGCCTCTGATAATCTCTAATGGGACCAAAACACACTGATGAGTAAAAAAAACCTGCATTATTTATATGTTTGTAAGTGAGTCGTGACCAATTATGCCGGTTTACTTTCACATTTAAGTTTATGGGTGTTTTTTAGAGGGTAACTGTGGATGTCAAAGCACATTTCAAGCATGAATGTTAGAAATAATCAGCTTTTTTCAGGAGAAATGCATGAACCTCACTGATGGTTTAAGATATGACAAATATCTGTGTCTAACCCCTTCACAGCCTGAGCACATCTGCACACATCTGTTCAAAGACACATTACTTATTAAGCATCAAGGGCTTGTGTGACTCATCCTATAGAACTAATATGCTTTTATAATTAAGTTCTCATTAACAGTCTGTTTGAGGATGGAGGCCATTTTTTGAACATGAAAACTTGAGACAGATATCAAAGTGTGTGTGTAAGATGACACAAGATAACAGCTGCTGTTTCCTACCTGTGAGAAAGTTCTGTTTGGAGCTCTGTGATATAAAAAAGTATAAAATATTCATAGAAATCTGTGCTTGTGTGCCAGGTGCAGACATTCAAATCACTTTATAGCCTCCGTCTGCTCTGCTTTAGAACCAAGAAAAGTCCCATTTCCTGGACTAATGAGACTATCAGGCTGTCTGCATGTTACTCTCCTTATGAGTTTAATCATAAAGCACCTTTCAAAGCAGGATCGTAAAGAACTTTAAAGAATCCTGTTAAAAAAGTAATAAAATGTGAGAAAACAGAGCTGGATGAAAAAAAGTAGAATTAATAACAAAACAGTCCTTGCTGAAAAGTCTTTTAACAAGCCAAAAAACAACATGAACATAAACAAACTGCATTTAAAAAGATTCTTTTATTGTCTTTCAACCTCATGAAGCACACTAATCTGCATTCACCCATCCACACTTACTGTAAGGGTTTCTGCAAAGTGCAAACTGGCTCATTAGGAACGTGCACACACACGCACACACATTCACACACTGATGATACAGCCTTTAAGATCAGAGACTCCGCCCACTTCACTGAGTGGTTTCCGGGTCTGGTGTTGAAACTGTGAGTTCTTGGGTTGAAAAAGTGATTATCCAATTAGAGCTAATGAAGGCGGGACTTATGCAACAGTCCAGTTGAAAGGGAATAAACACATTAATAATAGCAAATTGCTACAGATAAGATGGACGCTGCTGGTGTGAGTCCCTTAATTACAGTGTTTTTCACATAAACCACAAGTTTCGTTAAAATCGCACAACTTTGTGTTGTTTATTTCAGTCAGAAAACCGAGGTAGCACACACACATCAATGACAACTAAAGATGACGTCAGATTCAGGTGGACAAGTTGCTCTCTGGTGATTGGTTAGTAAAAATGTAAAATCCCCTCCCTCTGGAGTTGCAGGAGGAGTGGGCGGAGTCTCGGGTCTTGGCCCAAGCGAGGATTCAGTCGGTTTAACCTGCAGACCGGAGGATTAAAACACACACATATCGAGGTAAGTGAACAACAAACTCGTCCTCCTGAGATGCTTCTTCTCCTCAGTGTTCATGTTGCATCTCTGCTCCGCCTCGCCCTCTCGCTTGTGTCGAGGAGGTTTCTGTGCTTTAATGATGCTGTGGCACTTCCTGCTTGTTAAACACAGGTCACAGATCACTTAAAGCTCCTTTAAGATTGCATCCATACTGTATTTACAGCAGCAGCCTGGAGGAAAACACACAGCAGACACACACAGTCGACGCCCTCGCATGTGTCGGCTGTGCAGTTTTGCCGTGTTTGCCACAGAGCAGCTCTCCTAAACCGACGGGGAATAAATGGTTGAAGAGCACATCAACCGCATTTGTTTCTTTCACGCTGGCTGCTCTGCATTTAAAAATGATTACAAACAGTTATTATTTTTTCTAGCCTTTGTTCAACCACAAGCTTCGCCTGGCGGCCCCGCTGCTCTGCTTTATGCACATGAATTAAACTCCTTCACAGGAAGCCGAGAGCCGGTTCAGCACCAGTTCTGTATTGATTCAAGTCAACAGTGGAAACAACTCATCTGACAACGTTCTGCCTGCAGCGATAATGTGAAACTGAAATGTTTGCTTCTGCTTCCTTCACTCACGTCATTTAGAATAAGATATCTTTATCTCATCACCTCATCAAATCTGTTCCAGCTGAGTTTTCTCTATTTCTTTACTGCAGCTCTGCACTGGATCCCTGCTGATTCGAAAGGCACCTATAATCATATTTTAAAGACACTGAAGCAGCAAAAATACAAACATTAAAGGGAAGCGTTATCTACGAGCTTTAAATGTATCTCAAACCATTGTTGTGGTTTTTCAGCCCACAATTTCACGGTTTTGCTTCAGTCTTACTGCTCTCATTAATGTTATTTTCAGCCTGAAACCCACTGAAAGCAAACCTGTCAGACCGAAGCAGCAGAGAGACACGGTCACAGACTGGCAGATCAACACAGGGGAGCTTTTAGCAGCTGAAGAGTCAGATTTGTCCCTCAGGAGTCTGTGGGGACCAAAACAAAGCTGAAGAAGAGTGAACGCTGGACTTAAATTCACCTGCTGGACAGAAACTCGACTCAAAATGGGTGAAAATGTTTCTCTGCAGCTGCTTGAATTGAGCAAACGGTTGCTAACAAGGTCGACATATCAGCTAATATGAGTAATGTGATTATTCTTGAGTCAGTCTTGAGTTTACAGCTAAATTCTTCTTTAAGCAGTAATGCAAAGTAAATTGCATATGCATTCACAGAGAGCCCGTTTATGCAATGAAGTAGAGAGCTCAGATATTTATTTTAAAATTCAAAAGGGACAAAAATTAAGTGCTGTACAACAACAGGCCAGTGCTGGTGACAGAGGTAACAGTCTGGATGACCACCTGGGTATCCGCATACCTGCTCTACCTCGACCTTTTGAGGCAAGTGTTAGGGGTTCCAGGGATGAGGACCGCAATAACAAATATAAGACCTGTATAAAGCAGGTAAAACAGAGAAGTGAGGAACCGTCTGTTCTCTTGTCTTTCCAGATTGTCTCTGTCTGATTTATTACACAACTTGTTATAAAGTTCACATAAGCACAATGCATATCTCTTTCCACTTCAGTTTCAAGTAGTTCACTTTCATGTTTTTAGTTCAATCTCTTTCCATTAGTCACATTAGTAACTCAATAAATCTCAATACACAATTCTTACATCATCTTCTGTTTCCTAATCAACACATTTCTCTATCATTTATATCAATAAACCCCTTTTGTAAATACATGACGTTTCCTTCGACTCAATGTAAATTGGATAAACTGTATTTTACGGTATAGTTTTACAGTGTATAATACCTCTGTAATAGAGCCTTGAAATGTATTAATTACAAAGTGCTTGTGTTACTTTTACCTTTTTAACATATATTTTAATTTTAACCAAATGAATATTCACCATAACGATATAAATCACCGATAAACAAAACCCCGTATAAGAGAGCGCTATTGTTGCTTGTCTCCATGGTAACCAGTCTAACTGCCGTCTCGTTCGACACCAACCGGCGGCCGTAACTTTTTTACTTATTAACGTCAATTAACAAAAATAACTTAAGAAAACATGACACAAACTCTATCTAAATAATTACGTTACATCTAACCGTTCATATAGTATAAAATTTCTGTGGTGTTTTAACGGTTAACTGACCTGTATAAAGCAGGTAAAGCACAGAAGTGAGGAACAGTCTGATCTGCTGTCTTTCCAGATTGTCTCTGAAGAAACGGGAGGAGGCGCCGCCCCTTGACCTCTCCTCAGAGCAACTAGTTAGAGCACAAACGTTCCCCCTTACCTTTTAACCTAAATGTGGCAACTCAGTACCCAAAATACTAATTTGAAAACATAAATAAATATTAACAAAATAGTCGCAAAATTTAATATGAAATAATATTAAATCTAAATTGTGGTTACCCTGTTTTGGGGGTGCCACACATGGAGCACTACAACTACGTTTAAAAGCAGCGCCTTTATCTCCGCTGTGCACTGTTGCTCTATGCTACAGTTAGTGGCATCTCTCTTTAAGGCCCGAGCACCTAGCGGTGCACAAGGGCTCTATTGTTTTTGGTCTGTTTCTTTTTTTAATTATTAAGGCCCTAGCACCTAGCTGTGCGAGGCCCTATTGTTTCTCGTGTGTTTCTTTCTTCTTCTTATTATTATTAGGGCCCGAGCACCGAAGGCGGTGCAAGGCACTATTGTAATTGGTCCGTTTTTTTTTTTATTATAATTAT
>JAPZDW010000025.1:22631899-22642696 GCA_029814725.1 Acanthurus nigricauda
TTAATCATAAAGACACCGAATTAATCAAAAATACTGAAACATTCATTATTTTAATTTTGCATTAAGATTAAAATAATAAAATACTAAAATGTGCACAATTTGAATCCAAATGTCTACCTTTTTTTGGGGGGGTGCATCCTGACACTGTTTCAGGCAGGTGAGCAAAAACAAAAGAAAAGCTGCAGTAAACACTTTTTTTAGCTGATAAGACTCTCTGCTGCTCAGATTAAAATCTAATCCTCAACTAAATCTCAGTTCTGTTGCAGCACAGTTACATTTATCATCTGTTTACTTCTGTTTGTATCAGTGTTCAAACTTTTTTAAGGAGCAGCTGAACTCATTTCTTTTTCAATTGAATACACTGACCCCCCCCCACCATCTCAGCATCTAAAAAAGATATTTATTTCCTGTTTTTAGAAGCATTTTGTCAGTGAATTTTGTGCCAAAGAAACCCAGATCCGTCCAGACTTTTACACCGCAGCTTCTGACTGTGATGTGTTGTTCAAACTTCTCCAGCCTGACAACGAACGCCTCTCTGATGATAAATCGAGCTGCTGAAAACATCCAATTTGTGAGGCTGCCGGGTCCCCAATTGAAAAGCAATCAATACACCCATTAGCTCCACTGCCATTAGTTTCCAAACATGTGAGCACTTTCCAAACGCCCTCGGAGCACAAAGTCATTCAGGAAAATATTTGTAGACAACCATATTCTTCCACACACAAGCATCTGGCTGCAGGCTACGAGCAACAATGAGGGAGGAATTATTGATATCCAAGATGTGTCCAGATTCTTTTGTCCTTTCAGAAAGATTTTTTATTCTATCTTTAATGCTGTGAAGGTCCAATTCACATCAGAAACATCAGGAAATGGTGCTGCCTTCAGGTTTCTGGTGTATGATTGTACTTATGCCAGATAAATGACACAAAGAGCTTTTTTTGCTGTTTATTTCTTAAAGTATAAAGGAGAAATTTAGGATGATCTGACCAACCAACTAGAATAAAATCTATTATGTACCGAGCTGGAGTCTATCTCTGTGCTGACACACAGTGAATAACAACTATTAACACTCACATTCACACCTGCAGGCGACTCAGAGCTGCCAGGTAACCTGCATGTCTGTGGAGTGTGGAGGAAGCAGGAGAACCTGAGAGGAACCCGTAGGAACATAAGGAGAACATGTGAGCTTTACACTGAAAGGCCATATTCAAACCGGATACTGATAATCTGAGATGAAAATGCTAGAAAATCAATTTAAATAATGCAAAAAGATTAAATGAAGTGAAATAAGTTTGGAACTTTTTTACTTCCTCCTCAAAAAGCATCAATTCAGGGCTGTTTTTTTTTACATGACCAACAATTTAAAACAGAATGTAATGTGCAATTTGTAAAGCCCTCATTTACCTCATTAAAAATGCAAGAGTTTTAATTATCTGGTAATTGTGTAATAACAGAGTTCATTAAGTCCTGCATAATGTTAATGTAGAGAGTTACTGTGCAGAAAAGCTCCGTGACACCGGAGTTCAGCTCCTTCTCTTCGTGCCACGTGGCTGAAAAATGGGCTCGGTTCCCTCGGGTGCTGTCGCCCCCGGCGGGAGTCTCCCATTTGTGTCCTGAGCATTAGCAACAGATTATTAATCTTGTCACTTCGTTCTGTCCGGGAATCCCTCTGATCTAATTAATGTCACTGTTTGTATATTTAAAGGAACACAGTCTGTGCACAACTTGATAAACCTGCTTCCATGCCAGCGTCCTAATGGAATGATTCACTCCGGCCTGTCTCATTACTGTGGAGGGTAAACAGCTAAATCGCTCCACATTCCTCCTCCTCCTCCTCCTCCTCCTCCTCCTCCTCATTCTGCTCACTCATGCTGTTTCTCTTCCAGAACTTGATTTTTAATATTTTTACTGTTCTGTTTTAACGAGAGCATTGTCCTCCATCCCGGTGACGTCCTGGGACTTTTTTTACGAGTACATTCACAATTTTATATGTGTTGCACTTTTTTTTCCTCCTCTAGTTGGAGCCAAGTGAGCTCATTGGTCACCTTGGAAACTGGCCCCTCCCACTCATGTGATGCTGTATAAGGTGACATAGCAACAGCTGCTGGATGTTGCTCATCCATCACATGTGGCTGATGCGTCTGCGGATGTCTGTGCTCCCAGTTTTCAGCTTCGTGTCCGTGATGCCAAACATGAGGTGCGACTGTGTGCACCTTGTTGTTGGCACACGGTCTGTTAAGGGTGATGATAAATCTGATAAATCTGGGGGGGGTGTGAGAGGACGCTGCCTGAGGACAGGCGCTGATGTTGACGGAGGATCTGTTACTCTGATGGTGTCATTAATGACCCTGTTCATTACAGGACGCTCGGCTCGTCTCCAGGCGGATATGATATGAATATGTATGAAAGTGCAGGTCTGAAAAGCTCCAGACAAACTCAACCCGGACGCTCCGTCCTGTCCTGACGTCGAGGTGTCAGTGGGATCATTTAATCTCTGGTCCGGATTCGCTCCTGATCCTCCATCATGAACAGAAACATCATATCTTCATGAAATACTTCACCTCCCTCCTCTGACTCTAATAAACAGTCGTCTCAAAGAAAAATCTCCTCCTTTTCCTCCTGAGATCTTATTTCCTCTCTCTCCTCCTCTCTTCCTGACATAATTTTTCTTTTTGTCACAGAAAAAACTTTTAGCTTCTCAACCTGTGATACTAATAATCAGATTAATAATCTCCTTTCTGAGCATGTTCTTGGACTTCATTTTTAACAGCAGCAGCACCGAAGCACAGATTCATCACCACACTTTTATCTCATCCATCCATCCTGCATTTTTTATCCTCTGTCCTGGTTCATGATGCATCCTCCACCAGAGACTCTGGACATGTTCAGAACACTTCCAGATAAGATGTTCATCCACCTGTAACATGAAGAAGCATCAGTTTCATCCTGCGTGGCAAAGCTTCTCACTGTGTCCTGAAGAATGAGCCGAGACAACCTGAGGAGTTTGATCCCCTCAGTCTGAAGTCTTTTTCCCAGAACCATTTTTAAGGGCTGAAACATCGTCTGACTCCAAATGTATTTTATCTTAAGTGAGTCTAAAAGGCAAAACAGATGCATCGTTTTTTTAAAAAATAAAAAGTAAATGCACCGAAGGCTCGGCCGTTGCAGCCTCATTCAGTATGATGTGACCTGCAGCTTTATTGTGGTGAAACAGACGTGAAGGAGTCAGTAAGTTTTTTTACTATCTGTGCAACTGTTGCATCACTTCTTAGCATAAAAAAGCATCTCTGAGGCCATCGTGTGCTTACAGCAGCTGCTGTTCAGTAAAAGTTACATCACTCAGCTTCGGGCTCAGAAACTGTTAAACTCTCTTCTTCCAAGAGGGAAACCAGACAGAGTTTACACATCAGAGTCTGTGTTCCGGGTCTTAGGGAGTATTACTGTGTGTGAAAGAAAAGTTGAATCAATCACTCCAGAGAAAGAAGTCAGATAAACGTCATCGAGTGATGTCACGTGGGTCAGCGTCGGTCAGAGCTAAAGACAACGAGTTTGGAAGAAATCTGAAGGTGTGAAATTAGAAAGAAGTGAGTTACAATACTGATGACTGGAGCTGCATCTCATCTGTGCTGCAGCTGCTGCTAACTAACCTCAGCAAAACTGCATTGTGGGTAGTTTCGACACCATGTTTTGACAAAGGAGAGCAACCTTTAGAGAACATCTCCTGTTCTGTTACACGATTTTGAACCTTTATTTCAAAGTGTCCATCATGAGTTTGCCGTGTTGCAGCAGTTCAGTGTTAAATCAACGAAATACACTTTTAATGTTTTTAAATTTGAAGTCCAAATAAAAAAAAGAAAACGAAGACATATAGTATTTGTTAAGTGCCACATAAATTAATGATTCAAACTAAACAAGGAGACGTGACTTTACATTTGTCTTCAGCAGTGTCACATGTGCCGAGTTTCTTTACTTGAAGCCTGTTTTTTGACGTGTTGTCTGCTTTTAAAGCCTCAGCAGTGGAACCTCTGCTGGTAATAAACCTCCTCCAGTTGTTCGCGCTGGACTTCAGGCTCCCTCATGAATAAATGAGCTGACTGATGCTGACTTATGCTGCCTGGAGGTTTCGCTCTGCGAGGAGAAGGACTCGGTGGCTCAGTATGTTAATGTCCTCCGTATAGATTACAGGGCTTACTAATTCATGCAGGAGGAGGTAATTTATTGGGCTTTCACAGAGGTCCCCAATGGGAGATAAATGCTGTCTGTCCGGCCCTCTGCACAGACCTCGGAGAATTCATCAAGTGCAGGGTAAATTGGTTTTTACTGGACTCTGTGGGGAATCTGCACTCCTGCACTTTGTTCACCCCCCCGATGATGCAAACAGGCGATGTATGATTTGTTTGATTTGTCTGCTCGAGTACAGTCCAAAATAAGTTTTCTTTACTGAATCATGAGCATTGCAGAGTGAAAGTGCAGCAGTCAGAGGTCAGAGGTCAGAGGTCGGATTTCACTGAGCAGGCGTGAGGGCAGAAGGTTTGGTAGAGAACAAGTGCTGAGGAGGCAGAGATGATATGAGCTGTATTGATCCCCACAGGGGAAACTGAGCAGTGCGGATACACATTTTTTATTTATGATGCACACACTCCGGCAGTGACGGGGTCAATGTCGCGGGTTCAGCACAGCGTGCAGGCCGTCATGTGATGGCTGACACGCTCCCTTCAGGCTGCGCTGTGTATTGACTACTGAGCAGATACTCAGTCACATTAGAGATTCAGTCAACATAGACAATACAGTGAATCACAATCACGACATGAACTCTGGGAAAAAAAAAACCTCCATGAAATCTGATTTGATTATTTATGGGACTCAGAAAATGATTCAGAAACATCTCAATGACCCTCTGAACTTCCGTTCAGGTCCACAAGCCGCTCAAATGTGTGCACATCATCAGAAGGATATTGTTCGATTTCATGAACATTTCTGAGTCCATTACAGTTCCAGAGAAGAAGGAACTGTTCTGTTATCAGACCCAACTTTCAGGTCAAACTGCCAACTTTGTGCACAAGATAAAGATGCTTGACAGACCAACAGCAACTCATAGTTAGTGGGTAAAGCGAGTGAAGCATTTAGAAGAAAAAAAATGTATTTTCTTGTATGTTTCTAAATGAAACACCAAAAAATGTAGAGCAGTTCAGCATCTTTGATGAAGTCATGATATCTGTGTGATTCTTGCCATGTTTGGGTCATAATCACTTGGCTGAATGTATTTATTGTTCCTCATTATGGATAAAAACAGCAGCTAACTAGGTCTTAAAGTGATGTAATGCATTATTTGTGCATTTGTATTCATATCTAATAATTCAGTCATTTTTAAAGCTCTTTGCACAGACATTTTACTCAGGAAATGAACACGTTTGAAACACGAGTTGATACTGAACTTGTGTTCATCAGGTGGATCAAACCAGGTTTTTATGGTCTAAAACTTTATGATAGATAGATAAATATACAGGCTACAATACAGTAGAGACTGTGAGTATTTAGCACATGTAGTGAAGACGATACAGACAGAGGAGTGAAACTGAGAGAAACACAGCTATCTACACATCTGCATGCTACTTCAGCACCACGGACAGCGTCGTGGATTCATCAACACACAACCGACAGACTGCTGATGTCTCATGGCCACGGCCGAAGATTCAAACTGTCACACACTTCAGTCAGATAAAGATCCATGAGCCCACCTGTCTGGACTAAACCAGCCACCTGCTCCTGAACTCTTTCTGCTACAGTATACATTTATAAATATCACTTCAACTTTTCACCGATGTTGGAATCCACTACTATTATTCACAAACACTTTTTTGTACAAATAAGCATTTAGATAGATAGATAGATAGATAGATAGATAGATAGATAGATAGATAGATAGTATTTAACACAATCTTCATTTTAAAATAGGCAGTATATTGCAAAATTAAACTTGGTCTTACATTTAGCTGCAAAACAAGAAAACTTTAATTCCTCCACAGACATTTGACCCTTGGAAGAGCAGAAACAGCAGCAAACAGACTCACATCCACAGGATTTATTAAAGTGATTACTTCCTGTTGGAGGACGGACAGCACGTCTGTCTCTAAGCTGATTGCTGACGTTCCCCTGCTGCAAACCCACATTAAAGCTGCTTCATTACCACAGACTCCTTCTCCTCATCTGAGGGGGCAGATCGCTTTCACAGCTACACGAGTCGCTTTATTCGGTCAGGGATGAGGATGGAGATGAGATGCCGACTGCTGGAGACGCAGACACATTAAAACGTGGGCGTCTCTCCCTGTGGGGTTGTTCCAGGCTCTTCTTTGTTGGATTGTTGGAGACAAAATACGCCAATGAATCTGCAAGAAACAGGCTCATTAGGGCCAGAAAAGCTGTTTGTTTATGATACAGGATTACCGCCCCCCTCGCCAAGCCGTTGATTCTTTAATTAGCCTCATCAGTCATGGTAATAATGCTGAATTTGTCGGCTCGGCATTGTTCATTGTTTCCCTGCAGGTCGGATGTTCTTTGCTTCGCTCGTGTGACCTGTTTTGCCACCGTGCATGTTGAAGGAGTTCATCTTCTCGGGCCTCCTCCTGTTTTGGAGTCATTGCAACAAATAACCATCATTCTCCTCTGACCTCCTTCTGTAACGAGGCTCAAACATGGCTCCTGCAGAGGAGACGAGGAAGATGGAGAGTGAAGCTCTGCCTGCACAGCCAGAGGAGGATGGCTGAGGGAACAACAGTGATCTGGTTTCACCCGTTCACACAGGAACATCTTATTTCCTACAAGTATCAGAGTTATTTTTCATACATTATTGTTCCTGTTGTAAGTAACACTTCCAGTTCGTGTTGCCTCGGGTTTATTTCCAGCCTCCAGGCCTTTCTGAGCAGCATTAGAATAACCAGGAGAGGTAAGTGATTTTATTTCCCAGGAAAACACCGGCTCATTTCAGTCAGTTATCCAGATGGAAAAAATTATATTTGAGGAAACTGGGAAATCCAAGAAGCCATGAAAGAACTTCACCTGCAGCGACAGGCAAAGGTCAAAACTTTAAGTGACTCCTTCAGCAGATGCAGAGCGCTGAAACCCGTCCTTCATTTCAACAAACTTCTCTTCATCGCACCTGTGATGCCGGCTCATTCAAATATATATTTAATTCTGTTTAATATTTCACTTGTGTGTTATTTTATCTTCTTCCACCTGCTCAGTCTTGCTGTTTCTGCTGTAGCAAACACCTGCTCGGCCCTCAGGGACCCATAAAGCTTCATTCAATCGATGCAGCTCTGCCCCACCACCAGTTATATGACCACTGCAATCCAGATGTTGGGTATACGAGTCAGTGATCGTCTGCGATACCAGATGTTGATGTGAGCCGGACTGAAATCATCAAACTGCCTCCAGACAGATAATGAAAATAAACTTTGTTGTTTTGATGGTTTTTGATGAAATCCCCCAGTAAAAGCTATGAGTTCTCTAGAAAGTATCAGGTTTTAAAGTCGATTTTTAATTGAACCTGCCGACATCAAATCTCCTGGTTTATTTTAAAAACTCAATATCTGACTGTTTTCAGAGCCTCACATCATTTTCATTGCTCACAGTTTCCAATAATACATTTCTACTGTTCTCAGGCTGGAAAGCCCCTGAAACATTCACACCTGAGAGCCGCAGCTCTTTAAAGCAGACTGAGGAAAGTTTCTCTGCAGGCTGGAATGAAATCAGCTTACAGCATCATGGGGATTCCACCTGTCAGGTGTCTGAAATACAAGAAAATGATCATGATTGGTTTCATCGTGGTTCATATGTGTTCTGTCTGTGTTGCAGTCGTCTTTGGAGATTTTAGCAAATCATAAAATAATTAAGCTGCATCATTGAAGTTCCCCTTTGGATCTTTTACTCACTTTCCTTGGTGTTTTGCTCCTCTGTTTTTTAGCTTAATATCTGGCTCACAAGTATAGTGTTCCATTTAAAAAAATCAAGAAAGTAAAAGGTTTAGTATTTCTTCCAAACAGCGGCCTTCGTGGAGCACTCAGTTATGTTTGTAAGAGGTTTTGGACAACAATGGAGCTCCATAACACAGAGGCAGAGAATAAATCAGGCTTTAACACACTGACAATAATGAGTCTTTTCATGAGGTTTGTTAACAATAAGAGCAAATACAGAATATCACCAACCTTTGTCTTTTTTTTCCTGCAAATGCATGATAATTAGAAGACAGAAGATGCAATGTTCTTTTTGCAAATTCCACATTAAATAATTACTAACTCGAATCTAAACTTTTGAAAGAGCTGAATCAGCATCAGATGCTTAGAAACATTTGTGGTCACTCGATGCTGCTGAACCTGCTGAACAGGAGAAGGTGATCCAGTGTCCGTCTGAACCTTGTAAACAAAAATTTACTAAATATAGATCCCCTGGGAAAGACACTCTGCCTCTCAGAAAAATGGCCACTAAGGTCACGAGCGCTTGTAAATGACAAACAGAGAATGATTCCAACTGGTGAAACGTCCCAGGAGAAAACCTTCGACTCAGCTGAGGAGAGAAAAGACACTAATAAAAAGAACATATTTATTTATATAGAGAATCAAGATCTGCAGAAGGCTTTAAAAACACCTTCAGAAACAAAAAAATCTCTCGACGGACCGTTTTAAACTGAATCCAGTGTTTACACGAGGCTTTTTAGTTTAGATTGAGTTTGTTATTTGCAGCAGGAGCTCAGTTTAAACACACACAGATACTACAAACACAAGTAACACACTCGTTTTAACCCTCCCCTGTCTGCTTTTCCCCATATTCTGCTTTTCCTAAATATTTGATAGTTAGCTTCTGGAACTTTGCTGTGGTTTTGTCCACTTTGTTTACATCAATACAACTTATTCTGCTTAAAGACGATTTAAAAGAAACTGTGGGTTTCGTGTTTTTGTGAAAGCTCCACTGGACATCTTAACTTTTTTATTACTAAAATTTAAGCTGAAATTCAGATATAGTTACTTTAATTTCTTTGGTAAGCAGAAAAGAAAAAGAATAATCTTTTTCTGTAGAAGCAGCCAGAGTTTTAAAAAGAAAAAGAATTCATAAAGAAAATGAGATAAGGACAGAAAATGAGACAGAAAGAGACCCAATGACGTCCTGCAACTTAAAACCCTCCTCATAATTCAGAGGAGCCGCCTCACCTTCCCACATGCTTAATTACCATTCACAGCTCACAGCTGCATAATCAACATTCTCATATATTTTAGCGGCAGATGCCAAATCCTAAAAGGTTTGAGCTTCTGGGTTTAGCTTTCAGAGGAGGTTGTTGCAGGAGCTCTTATACCTGCTGCCTGATAATGAAGCTTTAATCCTGCCTCGGGGGTAATTTATTGGGTGGGAGAGGAGGAGGGGTCCTGAGGACAGCTGATAGATTAATCAACCAAACGAACAAGAAGACTGAAACCTCGTGTCATGTTGAGTCAGACCAACACAAACCTCCTGAATGACAACATGAGTGAGAAACACTCGACTTTAAGAGAATTTAACCTGCTTTTCTTTCTAAAGAAAACAGAAGTTGGAGCTTCTTATAAGATGAAGCTTGAAGCTGTGATAAACCTTCACATGACAAAGGGACTCTAATTACATCTCTGGATGAGAAATAAACCTAAGAGAAAGGAAGTATTGAACAGTTTGTGAACAGGTAATGTCTTTGGATTCCTACTTTGCATCACAAGATGCTACAACATGCTCTCACTTGTTTCTTTCAAACATTTTTTATCCTTTTTCATGTGTATCTGAATAAAGAATCAGTACAGTTGCTTGATTGTGTATTTAATTGAACCAAACAGGTCCGACAAGCAACAGATTAGCATAAAAAAACAGTGTAGAGTTGAAATTTCTAATCCAGAGATTAGCTTTCAGGTGAAGCCACATGCTAAAAACAACACAGTGGCACAAACACAGTGTCATCTCAGGCTGTCAGCTTTAGGAGAGCAGCATGTTGCAGTGTAAGTATCTTAATAAAACACTGACTGTAAGACAGTTTGAAAGCCAGAAGTCTTTTGAGAAGATCATTTCTTTACCGTAACTACATGACGGCTGGTCAGGATGAATCTCATTGTTCAGGCATCAACGCCGGAGGCTGCAGATCCTCCAGCTGAGCCTCCAAGAAGCAGCTGAACATGATCTCCTTCGCCCACATGCAGTCACAGGTGAGACAGCTCAGGTGATCAGGACACATAGTGGCACATTGTGTCATCGTGCTGAGGAACGACGCTTCAAACACGCTAAATAAGAAGCTAATTGGCGCACAGACATGATGTGAAAAATACTGTCAGCCGAAGGAGGCGTGCCAAACGGAGCATCTGACCTACATCTGCTGGTGGCTGCAAGTTTTCAGGCGAGAGCAGCTGAGCTCGAGATCTGACATTAATTAGGAGGAAGAGGACAGTTTCCCTGAATCTGCCATGACGGCTCATCAGCTGTACGACTCCCTCTCCGTCCAATTTCTCTCTCTCTCTCTCTACAGGAAATATCTATCCATCAATCCATCTATCTTTAGCCACAGTGTCCATCCCTCCATCGCTGCTTGTTGCAGTGGATTGTGATGCAGACTAGAACCAGAGCTCAGAGTTTTGATTAATGGTTCACCTCCGAGTCAGAATCTGGTAATTGGTGACTGACTTTCACTGCTTTCCTTTTTTTTGCCTCCCTGTTAGCCGCTGACAGACCTCTGGCTGAAGCGAGAGCGCAGCCCTGCAATGTTTTCCAAGTTAGTGTCAAATACGAAGTAAC
>JAPZDW010000025.1:23842428-23855010 GCA_029814725.1 Acanthurus nigricauda
ATGTTTTTCATCGTGGTAAACACAGTCGCACCATTAGTCTGAACAGCAATTATCTGGTGTTGTTTAAAAACCCGCGCGACAAATTACAGATCAAGATATTAGCTCACCAAATCTTTCCCACCCAAAAGGCCTTTTTCTTAGAAAGTTATGAAGATGCTGTCAAGGATCCTCACGGGTATTTAATCGTCGACCTTACACCCGGCTGCCCAGATCGATACAGAGTGAGGTCGGGTATACTTCCTCGCCAGTGGCCGGTAGTGTATTTACCCAAAACCAAGTAAGTCATGTCAGCGCGTTTAAAAAGAAATGCTCCCTTACTCAGAGCTCTGTACCACGCCACGCCTCGGAAACGTAAAGACATTCTCACTCACAGCTCCCCAGACTTCCTCCAAGCTCTGTGTGAGGTGGCTTTAAATCTTTTGAGAGGAAATATACCTCTGTCAAATTGTCAATACAAAAAACTAAAAAGAAGAAAGAAAATTATCAGACTACTGGCTGATAAAAAAACTAGTCTGAAACGCAAGCGTCAGACTCTGATGAAACAATCAGGCGGTTTTATTCTACCTCTGCTGTCAGCCGCCGTGCCCGTCCTCGGCCAGCTTTTGGGAGGAGTATTTGGAAGACGAACGTGAAGAAAAAAAAAGTCTCCACCATGCCTAAAATGTTTCTTGTTTCACCTCATCAGTTCAGCCGCCTGACGCGACCTGAGCCCTCCTCCTCTTCTTCTTCTTCTTCTTCTTCTATAAGGCAGGCGGTCGAAGATGATTTGGATGTAAAAATGCAGGCTGTCATAAATGAACCGGGATTGAGTCACTATGAAAAGATGAAGAAATATGATGCTCTGTTGCAAAGATATCTCGCTTTGATCAAACAAGGTCAGAAGGAGGAGCGTCGAGTAACCCTGACTTTGCATCCCGACCCCACCAACCCCGAAGTTGAGCCTGAACACCCTGAACACGAGCAGGATGACGCTTTGGGTGAGATTTTATCAAACCTCCCCCCGCGGGATCGTAAAAATGCCGAGTACATCTTAAAAAAATTATCCCACGGCGACGCAGGGTGGAATTCAAAAGGGGAGCTTATTTATAAGGGGACGAGCATAAAAGGGTCCCATATGATCGATTTATTGAAAAACCTCTCACTCCCCTATAAAAGAAAAACTCGAACCCCACCCCGAGGGTGGACAAAATTTTTAAATATCTTAGCTGAACTTAACATCCCCTTATCCTCGGTGAATAATCCTCAAGCCCGCGAAGAATACGGTCGCCTCAAATCAGATGAAACGGATGTCGTCGTCCCCGACTCTGATGGGAAGCGAAAAATAATCCTCTCCCCAAGTTGGAGCAGGCCTGAGAAGGAGGAAGAAACTCCTAAAGAAAGAAAAAAAAAGAAACGAGTCATCCTCTCCCCACGCTGGAGCAGGCCGGAGGAGGAGGAGGAGGAAGAAGACCGAGAAACTTACAAGAAAAAACTGAGACCTAAACCAAAAAGAAGAAAAGTAACTCTGTCCCCCCGTTGGATCCATTTTAAATCATAAACTTTTTATTGAAAAAAAAACAGACGTGTCAAATTTTTTTTTTTGTCTTTTAAAGCATTTATTTGAATAAAGCATTCATTGAAATCATTTTACAGCGTCTAAAGACTTTTTTTTTTTTTAAATGTAATTAAAATTGTTGACAATTTCTAAACATTTGTAAAGAACAGGCTACTTGACTAGAACAGGTTGAATTTCTAATACAGCGACTATATTTTTTAACAAAGTCAGAAACTCTAAGGTCATTTTTTATCACATCCTCATCGTACAAAGACAACACTTGTTCAAAAGATAATCCGCAGGCCCGTTGGCAGAGATAATAAACGCAGTGCTGACCGCACACAATAGACAGCGTATGTTGGAGCTGCCGGTCGTGGTAAAAGATGTTCTTCACCCCGCGCTGATTTTCCAAAAAACGTAAGATACTCGAGGGGTAATGATGAAAATCCGGTGGGAATCCATAAGAGTCAAAAAAGGTGGCTACGCCTCCCTTTTCTAACGTCAAAGCTAGCCAGTGTTCTCCGGGCCGGTGTCCTTCGTGCGTGTTGACGATGAAATAGGCGGGGCGTCTGAAAGAAGGGTTCAGTAAAGCTAGCTGATCACAGGCCCACACGCCGCTAAATACATCTCCCAACAAACGGCTCAAAAGACTTTCCAGCTGATGATTATTCATGTCAGTAATAATCTACCAGCACCTGTCTTTTTGAGTTTATCTCCAGTATGGAATCGTAACAAGCGTAGACGATGAGAGTGGTGGTGTGAGGTAAGGGTACTCTGAATCTCATTTCCAGTCTTAAACTCCCGCTGGAGGTGGGGGACAAGGCTTCGCTGTCTTCCCCAGGGTTGAGGTTAAACACAAATAAAGTATATCCGTTTTGAAACTCTCTGCGGTCGATGCTCAGAGGTAAATCTTTGAGGTGTCTCCCTGTGGCGGTGAACATGTTGTAAAACTCCCTGACCGAGGTCCTCTGGTTAAATTGGGGCTGAAAAGCCTTGGCGGGAACTTGTCGACCGTCCTGACAGAGGGCTAGATATTCTACGTCGTTGTGTATAAAATTAAAGGGTGACAGGTCTCTTCTTCCCGTGTAGGCGTCGTGGTGTACCATCCCCAAAACCACGTATTTGGGCATGATGCCCAAAAACAGGTTCTCTTGGTTGCATATCCTGGAATTCACAGGGATGGAGTACGTTTTAACATTAACACGGGACAGGGGATAAAGGGCGTTGCCCCTCTGCAGGGCAGCTGCGTGACCCAGACGGACGGCTGGGGACACAGTCACTTTTTTGATAAACAGAGAGGCTCCTGTTATTTTGAGACGGAAATTCGAATCGCGGGCTCCCATCAGACAGAAGGCGTCGCTGGCTCGTGTCAATTTAATTCTAGCATCTACTGAGTTCAGAAGAAGCCTTTCGCAGAAAAATATGTCTGCGTGAAGAGGACCCATGAGGTGTACTTCTGCGGAGCGAGCGCTAAAAGCGGCTCTCTGATTTAATCCTTTGTTGGGCCCGTCATCGACAACGATGGAGTCCATAGCTCCTGCCGTGTCTTTGAAATAAAGTCCTGCCGTGAACTGAGTTTTCAGCGTATCTGTGGAATAGTTGAGCAGGGTTTCAATCATGGCTCTGTAGGGGTGTGTAGCGCTAGACTGGGATATCAGTCTATCCCCCAAAATAACGTCGCATTGGCTGAAGATGGTGTTGAGGGGATAATTTATTAAGCCAACAGCGGCATCGCCAGCCAGGTTCGATCCGTCGACGTTGGTGATTTTCACACGCAGGTACAGTAAGGTGTCGTTGAGATCCAGGTACTTCTCACCATCTCCGGGGATGAAGAACTCGATAGGACCCCCGTCCGTGATGGCGGATAGGGGTAAAATTTCTGTGTAGATCTTATCTTGGATAGACAGCTGCGTCATGGGAGCTGAAAATAAATCCAGCTCAGCCAGCGTGCACTCGGATGATTTCTGATGTAGAAGAGCCATTTTTTTTTTTTTTTTTTTTTATTCAATACAATAATAGCCTCAATTAAAAAATATCGGCGCTCCGAGTAGACTTCCTCCCTTTAGACCCGCTTCTCCCGACTGACTTTCTCTTTTTCCGCCCACGTCCTTTTGTAGAAATTCGATCCCCGGGCGGGCGTTTCCTCGGTCTACGCGATAACACCGCGATGCCCCCAGACCCCTCTTGACTCCTATGAGGGTTATTGATCAGACTCCCTACTGAGCTTTTGATGACGTCGGAGGCGATGTTAGTGGCGGCTGATTTTAGATGAGGTTTAGCGATGTTAAAACCTTTTTTCACCAGAGGTGAGACGAAGCGAAATAGTCTTGAGAATATGGATCCGATGCCTCGGCCGTACATAACCGGTGCCCCGTAAAAACCGGGTAAACTACCCCCTACTTGACTTTCGTAGTAATTTACAAACCGGCGAGGATCTGCTCTGACGCTCGCTGGAAACATCTTTATGTATTTGTTTTTAACGATAATTTAGAGGGAGTTATGAAGAGCAGGGTTTAAAGTGAATCTTCACGATACACTTTCCGTAGACAAAGTCGACGCACCTGTTGCGATCTGTTTTAATCTCGATGCGGATACTTTTGATGTAATTTTTCGACACGGGAGCGTAATGGATTGTATTATGTCTGATGTTAACCACGTCCCCAAAATCTCCCGTTACTTTGACCGTGCCCAGCAGCGGAGAGTAGCTATCGCCCACGGCTTGATGCTGAATGATGTCTGTGTAAACATACAGATTATAAATACCTGTTCTGAGATCGCAAGGGTAAGGGGTCGAGCGGTTGGAGAGAGTCCACCACTCGTCCACTTTCAAACCCAACATGTAGGCCAAGGGTGAATAAGCGCGAACTTTGAACTGACCAGAGCCTTTGAAATCGATGCATTTGGTGACGTTGTTGTATGTGGCGTCGGCGCTGGAGTCATACTTTCTGAGAGTGGGAATCAGTTGTTCCAAGAGATCTTTGGGGCGGTCAAAATAACCTCCACGACCGAATTTCAAAATCACCAACGGTTGCTCTTCCTTAATGTTTTTGTTGAGCTCCACACTGGCTAAATGCGAGGGCAGATTATACCAAGTGCGGGGGTAGACGATTTCGCACAGACCCACCATCCACCGTCCGTTGAGCTCGATTGGTTTTGCCAGGTCCACCGTGTAACAAGAAGGAGTGTTATTTTTAAACAGCTCCTTACTGGCGTTAGAGGGGAGAGTCACGTAAAACCCCTCGCTCAGACTCGGATCCATGATGATGATGATGATGATGACTCGTGTATTATGTATGTATGTATGGAGGCCTTCCGTTTCCTGCGTCTATTTTATATCTTTTTTAGATCCGAGGCCTTGACCCAGCTGTTGAACTTTTCGGGCCAGTTTTTCCAGCTTACCAACACTTGTTTTTCTCCCCGGACAGTACGTCGTTTTAAAATTTTATCCACTTGATAAGTCTTGTCTCGACTCATTTTTACTTTTTGCAACTCTGCTTCGTAAAACGACCCCTGGATGGGTTCCCCGTCGTAATCTTCGAGTTTGTATACGGGAGGAAAACGTGGAATGATATCCGACACCTTAAACACCTCGTCTGTAAAGCTCTGCTCATATTTTTTGTCAAATACCCCTCTCAATTTAGATATTCTGACAAGATCTCCCTTCTTGAACATTATTTTTAACGATCCCCTTTTCCTGAGGGGAAATGTCCCATACAGGTTTTGAAACACTTGAAAGACATTTTCATCCGTCACCTGCATGGGCGCCATTTTAATACTGCTGTGATAGCTGTGATTATAGCTTTTCACCAGGTCTGGTAGGACCTCGAGATACCTCCGCGTGTTTTTTGCCGTAAAGTATCGCCACATTCTAGTTTTTAAAGTACGATTAAATCTTTCAACCACAGAGGCCTTCAGGTCGCTGGCTGTGGCAAAATGTGTTATACCGTGTTTCTTCATCAAAGCCTTAAAATTCTTGTTAAAAAATTCTTTGCCTGCATCCGTTTGTAACTTTTCAGGCGTTTGACTGTCTTTGAAGATGGATTCAAAAGCCCTCACCACTTCAGCGGCGGTCTTGTTCTTTAAGACACGCACGTAGGCCTTTTTAGAAAATACGTCTATCACCGTCAGCATGTACTTAAACCCATCGTTGTGTTCTGCTAAAGCTTGCATGTCACAGAGGTCGGCCTGAAATTGGTTCAGAGGCCTAGACACAAAAACTTTGTTGCGGCTAAAATGTGTTCTGGCAGGTTTATGTAAGGTGTATGCATCCTGCTCTGATAAAAAGTCTTTGACGCTTTCCACCCTAACTTTCTCACCCGTTTCATCTTGCACAGCCCTTCGCAGTCTTTCTACTCCCCCTAAGCTACCTGGGTTGGCCGGGTCATAATACACTTTTTTCATCCGCCTTTTTTCAGACATCCTACGTCCTCTCCCTCTAGCAGAGACACTGAAACAATGACGCTACAACGTTCCTTTTATTTTTTATTTATTTATTTATTTTTTTTTTATTGAATAAAAACATAGGATAAACACATGATACTACAAAGTCTATTTTAATAGGATAAAAAACATAGGATAAACATATGGTAAGACAAAGTCTATTTTAATAGGATAAAAAACATAGGATAAACATGTGGTACTACAAAAGTCTATTTTAATAAGATAAAAAACATAGGATTAACACATGGTACTACAAAAGTCTATTTTAATAGGATAAACACATGGTACTACAAAGTATATATATATATGTATTTAAAGGTTTAACATTTTATCATCCTCAATGCTATTTCTAAATTGGCAGTGCCTAGAGTATGGTAAATAATGTAGTGTAACCTTCTCACTTCATTCAATACATCAACGGGGAAGTTGTTTTGCAGATGATGATCGACTACATCGACAAACAAGGCATACAGAGTCATCAGATGGTGAACTTTGATATCTGTAGAGTTTTTAGTCCATTCTTTCACAATTTTTTCAAAAGTATCTGACACACACAGTCTGCTCAGACTCACGGTGTGTTGTACAATCAGTTCCCAAGGTGTATGAACAGAATGAAGCCTAATGTTAGCCAAAATGTCTTCCAGTCGTTGCATTTCTACATCCCTGTCTGCGTCCAAACGTCTATGTTTTATAACTCTGTCCAATAGATCGATCGACTGATAGATGATGACATGATCCTCGACATACCTCGCCAATTTTCTCCAGTAATTGCCCATATTTTTTTAAATTTTTACTCGTCATTCCCCTCGTTCCAGCACTCTGTGACCATCCGCAGCTGAGCGATTTTCACCACATCTTCAGCGATCATATCATCGTACATGCTATGGATAACCTCGTTGATCTGTCTGGCAGCTTTCAGTTCATGCAGCACAGTCTGTGCGGCGATGTTGACTTTACCGTCCTCCGTCTTGATGTTACGCAACCTCAGCAGACGTTGAATAGCGGGGATGAATCGAGGAGTACAAAGTCTCCTCATCAGCGTGTAATAACGATCTTGGTAAAAGTTGTCTTGGAGCACATCCAGACACTGGTGTTGTTTCTGACTGGGATGACTGGTCAGACATCCGTTGCAGTAATCCCTCTGATATTTTCTGATCACAATGTTGAGCAGATGGAGCACGGCGATTTTTACAGCGTCGAAGAAGAATGAAGGCAACACCCCATCTATTTCATCCTCCTCCTTCACCAATTGCTGCTCGGCTTGCTCCTCCTCTTCCTCCTCCACTTCCTTCTCTTCCTCCTTCTCCTCCTCCTCCTCCTCTTCTCTTTCACCACCTTTTATGACAAAAGCAGGTTTTTCTTTCCACGTTTCCTCCCACTTTCACATCACGGTGCTTCACTGCCATCAAGTGGCCGCAGGTTTTAGACTTGTACAGTAAAAAGATTCAGGCTCACGTTTGGTCTTCAGATCTGATTCCTCTCCTCCTCTTCGAGCTCTGCTGGTTAAATTTCATGTAGATTTTTATTTCTTGCTCTGCAGAGGTGGAACAAGTACCCGATTCTGTACTTCCTGTGCTTCTTCTGAGGAATACTCCATTACACCTGCAGTGAGAGTCCAGTTTTAAAAAGATTTCCTTTAATAAAGTACACAGATTTCAAAGTAAAAGTCTAGAGGATTATCTGAAGATGTTCCCATATTATTTTTCATTTCCTGGACAGGAAAGAAAAAAACAGCTTTGAGGAGTCACATGTCATGCTTCTGCTGCTCTGATTGGTTCAACCTGTCAAACCAGGTGATCAGTGGATCAAGAAGCTGTTACTCGGTTGATTATCTTCCTCCTCTTTCTTGTCATAAACACGTGTTGGTGAACTGTTCTGCTGTAATTTGAAGTTCTTTGTTCCCCAGCTGCCATTTTTTTCTGCTTGATATCAAACCAAGCCCCGCCCCTTGAGAATGTCTATCCAATCATCTGGCAGTTTGGTTAGCACCTGTTAATAACACATCTGTTAAGGTGTGTTCAGGTGATGTTGATACTGAGCTTTATTTCTACTCAAACACTGTGTGCTAGACAGATTTTTAGACGTGTTTAAATGATAATTATTTTTTAAAGACTTTCTTTTTGCTGAAAATATGAAGATATTTATAAGACCTTTCAGAATCACATGACCTGCAGTTCCAAATATCACCTATAGGGCAGCGCTGAGTCATAAACATCGCCTTTATTTCTCTTTTTAAAAAAAGAAAGTCAAACTAGTCAAATGTGAATATCACCTGAAACATGCAGCTTTTGTACAAAATTATTATCAAAATTATGAGATGAATTTATAAGTTTCCTGTCAAATCACCATAAAACAAAAATATTACAAAGATGATAAATTCTAATCAAAGACTTAGTGCATATTTCCATATTTGACAGTGTTTCATCATCAGGGTAAAAAAGGTTTGACACAGCCATTTTTTTTTTTACAGTTTCTACTAAAAAATAAAAGTTTTTGTTAATTTAAATGTGATGTAAAATGTGACTCTTCACCTCTGCGCCTCGCCTCCCATCATGCCTCTCTGCGTCTGTTGACACAGCATTAGAATATGATTTCAGGCTACTTCATTTGTTTTTTTTGGTGTGTTTTTTTCCTTCCTGCGCTGCTGTAAACATAAATCACAGCGAGCCGAGCCCAGAGCTCATATAACTGTCAGGATAGACAGCAGAGCTCATAAACCTCTAATTTGATCTTTATTCATCTGGGACAAGGCGTGAATAAAAAGCTCACCTAGTAAATCATCATTTTCTGCTTTCTGTCAGCACAGCAGCGAGAGGAGAGAGAGACACATCCATCCATCCTCCCTGCAAGCCCCGCCTCCTGCTGCTCGTTAGGAAGCTCCTCTTCTGATTGGCCGGTTCGGTCTCCAGACTCGTTAAGTAAATAGGTTCAAATATTACAGACAATTCTGTTTATTAGTGGCGATGCTGACTCATATGACACATTCTGAAAATGATTGATCACATTAAAAATTGAATTTGCCTTTAAATGATGGATGACAAGAGTTATTAAATGTGCTAATTAATTATTCATTTTAATTACTTTGTCTTTGATTGAACATTCAAACAGGACAGGAAATATGCGTTACTGCAGCTTCCTCCTCTTCGTCTCCTCATCCTCTTCTTCTGTATCTCCATCCTGTCCCCCCATCCTTCTTTTTTAAATACCCCTCCCTCCTTTTCCTCTCATCCAGCTCTCTCCTCCTCACCTTCCTCACCCGTTTCTTCTTCTCTCATTGAACCTCATATCTTATCTCTATCCTCTTCCTCTCACTTGACATATCTTCTCCTACTCCTCCTCCTCCTCCTGTCCTCTTCAGACTCTCTCTCCCTCTCATCTCTTCTTCTCTGTCAGCTCTCCTCTTGTCTGAAGGGCTACCAGCTGATGAAGCAGCTCACACAGTAACTGACTGATGGAGCTTCACTGACATCTACTGGTGAACTGGCAGAACTGCAGCAGAGGACTCAGCACAGTCGACCTCCAGCTGATCGAGATGGTGTTTGTTAAAAATCACCTTCAGCGTCTGTAACCAGGTGATGCACCTCTGGGTTTTTAGCAGAATGTGTTTCTGGTTTCACCTCACAGATTTAAAAAATATCAGATTAGACTTTGTTCAGATATTTCAGCCGACTTTTGATCTTATATAAAAAAATTAGAGGTTAAAAGTCAGAATTATTTCTGGTGGTTGAACTCATTAATTACAGAGACAGAAAAATTATTACAATCATCCCACATTTCTTCTGTGTGTCACTGATTGAAGCCGTTGAGGTTACGACTGTTCATTCGAGCAGAAGGACAGTTAAAGTGAATTTCTGGTCTCTGATGTTGATCAGCTGCTGTTTTAAAGGTTGTAATCACAGAAATTCAACTATCTGATGAGACTGAAGCCAGAATCTATTAACTGAACTCTTATTTATGTTTGGTGTCTCTCCTGATTTAAATAGAAACATATTTTAGGCAAATGAAATGAAATTTAGGGTTTTTACTACGTGAACTGAAGAGCTTCTCTCTCTGACGTGTTTTCCAAATTACATTTTCAAAACTAGAGATGAATCCAATTTTATCAAAGAAAAAATGTTGTAATTATGAATAAATACGAAAGATAAATAAGACAGAATAATAACAATAAATATTTCTCTCTAAATTTCTTCAGTTTATCAGTCTTTTAATGTATCTACATCTACATATGTAGAAAAAGGAGGCAGCTTCAGAGCTTCTCAACCTTTTTTCTGCGACGACATGCTTCACATGCAAAAACCCATTTATTTCCAGACTGAAGAAACTGTAACCGGGACGTTACGCATTTCTGTCCAACTACGTTCCCTCAAACAGACTACAGGCGTCAAATTTTCATATTTCCTTTTTCTATTTTATTCATTCAAGTGTTCAGAAATATATTTTAATAGATTTTCTCTCTTTAATCGCTTTCAACGCTGCTCCTCGCTGAGAAAACACATTCTGGTGATAAACAGAACCCCTGCTGTTATTTTTTAATTTAGATTCACAACTTTAAACAATAAAATGTTAAGATCTTTGGTTTAGTTAAGGCCTTTAAAAAGTCCACAGATGTGAAAAATTCAGTTCAAAATGCTTCAAAATAACGGAAAAATAAAATTAAAAGAGAGCAAACAAATCTCCACCTTTGTGGTTCAGATTTGGTTTTGTTTCAAAAGTGTTTGACGCTTTTGTGGCTCATTTAAATATTCAATCTATTTAACTACACAAAGCATATTTTTAAGTGCAGCTTTGGCTTTGTTTCATAATTTCCTGAAGCTATTTTGCACCTAAAATGTGACCTGAAACCTTCGTAAGAAGTAAAGCTTGGTCTTAAGTTGCTTGTGAGATCCAAGTCTGAGGAAAAATATGTAAAAATGTAAATCACATGGCGTCTGTTGTAAGCTTCTGTGGGGGCTGACGGCTGTGGACACACTGTGCAGATGAAACTGCAGTTATGAACAGAGGTCGGTGTTCAACAAAGTGGCACAATTTAATTTGTGTGGCAGGAACTGCACGGCTGCGATAGACTCAGTAATGAAACCTCTCAGCTTTAAGTTCTGTCTACTTTATATTCACAAAGAGAAACGAGCGAGGCAGCCATTGTGGAGACATGCAAATACACTGATCTCTTTAATACGGGCTTCACCCAATTGGACGCTGACTTTGACAAGCAGAACAAATGCCCTGCGAGCACAAACATGCGCAGGTCAGGAGGAGCGGCGCTGATGGCCGAGGCAGAATTTAACTTTCTTTATCCTCTTTTCAACGCTGGCAGTCACATTCTGCCTGTTCGCTTACTGTTAAATTAGTCATCTGAGATTAGAGACGGCTTAAGGAAGAAAAGTTTTCCCTCAAAAGTTGATAAAGCTCTGCAACTTTATGTATACTGAACATATGCAAAAACAAAATGTGTGGAAGTCGGCTGGTTTCTGATGGAAAACCTCAGAAGTTTCTGTAAACTTTTACCAACAGAACTTAATCCTGTTATTTTGTAGGAGTTTCTGTTATTTGCCTTCAGTTTTAATATGTCAGAGTGACATTTATTCATTTAAAGAGACAGTTTTTATTCAGTTTTGTCGTCTTAACAGATGAACATATGCTGACTTTAGGAGTGAGCAGCATCTGTGATTGGCTACATCAGGAAGTACACAGATGATGTCACCATCATCTCCAAGAACATGAGGCCGACCAGAGGACGTGAACGTCCACTCAGATTCATGCTGATTCAACCTGAGGTGCCTCCTTTCAATCATCACAGCTTCCAGGTTTTGACCCTTGACCCCTGCGGTTTGCATTCAGCCCCGACAAACAACCTGCGATGTCAATTCCTCTGATGATGTCGCACCTGGAAAACAAAACCACCCACATGAGAATGCTGCTAATTGATTTCAGTTCAGTATTTAACACATTCATTCCCAGAAGCTTTCACCTTCACACAGGAGCAGCTGAACCAGCTGAATCTCTGTCTGCTGAGGAAACTGAGACGATTCAGGCTTCGAGGCCCAACAGAGGCTCGTCACCAGACTCCATCAACCTCTCCTCCTTTTTCTTATATTTACAGCAAATTAGCAGATGTGAGTTTTCCACTGATGTACATGTTTAAAGAGCAGGACAGCTGATATCTATATGAAAAACAACAATAACAGGCACGTGCAGTGACTCTAAAGCATGCACATTATAATCTCATATGCATTTTTTAGACATGGAACACATTCTTTTAGATGGAATTATTAACTGATGAAATAGACAAATACACTGAATTATGCTTTTGATTTCAGAGGCTGTTTAAGGAACAGCGACTGCTTCCAGAAGCAGCATCTTTCAACTAAATCATTCAATAGAAAATAACAAACAGTGTTTAACTAAAACCAGTAACAGTTTTAGATTTGATTAAATTTTCCATTGTTTATGATAGAAGTAATATGTTAACACATGACTGAGGAAATCTGGGCAAACATTTTTAAAATGATGCCTGAGAGTGATGATATAGGTGTAGAAGTACACAAAACAAGTTCCAATAATTTGAATAATGAAAAAAGGAAAAAAAATATTTATTACCTTTTTCTTGAACC
>JAPZDW010000813.1:0-12614 GCA_029814725.1 Acanthurus nigricauda
GAATGCAAAGAGCAACTATTGACTTTTGACTCTTGGCAGCATATTTCAGCACTGATGTATCTGGGGGGAAACTGACAATTTTAATTTTTCCATGTTTTTTTATTAAAGATTCTTTTAATTTTTAGGAGTAAGAAAAATATCAATAAAAAGGGAACTTTTTAGACAGTAAACGGTCAGTTACAAAGAAGATGAGATGCGGAAGAGAGAAGATAAGAAAAGGAAAGAAGATGAAAGGAGCATGGACGCATTATAAAAACTGGGCACTTGACAAAAAGAAGTCACCCAGTCACTTAAGTGAAAACTGTTGAGCCAGCACATACATTACAGGAATACTATGACAGCTGGGTTTAGTTCCATGTTGTATGACCCACTGCATACGCATATTAATATTTCTCCCACACCAAATTTACAAAATAAAAATCTCAGTTTTTTAGACACTACAAAAGTTTTTCAGTTAATCCTCATGGATTTAACTTTTTGGAAAAACTGTTTGCAGTTAGAGTCCTGTCAACAGTTTCACATGTCTTACGGTGCGTTAACACCGGACGCGACGCGAATTTTTGGCGCGAGTAGATTACATACAAAGTCAATGCAAAGACGTGAATACACGCAATTTTTTCCGGCGGCGCAAATCGCGTGATTGGCGTGATGCGAATACGCGAATTCGCGGCGCGTCACTCGCTGTGCGAGTAACGCGAGGCGAAAATTCGCTTCGCGTCTGTTATATAGTTATGGTCAGTGGGAAAATGTTGTTTAGGCTGCAGGGTATTTTTTCACTCAGGAGGCAGCACTGCTGAGTGGTGGTGCTGCACAGGCCCTCAAAGAAATACATCTGAGGGAAGGAGATATTGAAAGGAGGCTGTAGTATAAAGGTCACCAGCAGTTAATGTTATGCACTCAAGTGCTAATATTCATATACCAGCATTGGATTGATTCACATTAAAATCTCTTTGTGCTGACCTTGGGTATAAACTTAATTGTGGAAAGGAGAAAAGGAAATAGAAAACATGCAAAAGATGACAAGACTTAAAGAGAGAGAAGAGGAATGAGACATGCAAAAGAGCATGGGTTTTTTCCTATCCTTTATCAAGAGCATGATTCCTTAATTTGGGAGCACAATTTATTGGTTTTGTGTTCACATTTAATAATGCTTCCCTCAAACCCTGCCTACACGCTTAAAAAGCTGGGTTGCTTGCTCATGATACGTGTGTTTAGATTTGCTCTGTTTCTGATCAAACTGTTAGTCTTGCACTTATATAATACTTGCTTCTACAGATTTTCTGCACTCCAGTTTCAGCATTTGTCCTCATACTTGGACTTATCTGTGGACTTGTCATACTTTTGCTCTTAATTTTTTTCCCTCAGATTTTTGTGCAACAAGCCTGGTATGACTCCCCAACCAATAGAATGTCATGTATTATGTTGACCAGTGAAATAATCCCTTGGTAGTTGCGGGTGTGTTCTCTCTGTTTCTAAGAGTGTCTCATGCAGGCAGTTACTGTTTGAACCATTTTTTTGATGGTTCATCCACATCTTCCCTCTGGGGCTTTATTATATGAATTTTTTCCTTCACAAAATTTTAAATAAAAGGAGAGTTATTGTGTATACCAGCTGTCAATGAGTACACTGTAAAAAAAAATTTTTGCTTTTAGTTCCTTCAACTTATTTTTGTGCGTCAGGTCAACTAAATTTTGCCAAAAAGTTGAGACAACTAGAAATGTTAGGTTTTGATCCTCCCAATTAATGAAATAGTACAGTATACTTTGAAATGTGGGGGTGGCCAACTTGTACAAGAGTGTGATGGGTTTTGCACATGCTCAGAACACTGCCCCTGCACAGTCCCCTTTGTCAACCCGAGCCTGCATGATTTTCCTGGCCTCATGTTGGACCTCCATGTGCTGGACTAAGGAGTATATTTTTCTTCATGAAAATTTAAGCGGTTGGAGGACTTCAGTTAGTTTAAAAGGTGAGTTCATAATTTTATTTTTACCATATATGAGTGTTCAAATGCTTGGTTAAACCTAAAGAGGGTGGCCATCTTCCCTCTGTCTTGTGCAATGCAAGCTTGCTAGCATAGTTAGCTAACTTAAATGGCATATTTCCTGTCAAAAGCCTCGTCGTCCGTCTTTTTGGTACATTGTCTCCCAGTTTAAATTACGGATGAAAACAACTGCTCAACGTTTGTTTGCTGCATTTGTGCAAGAGACCCGAGTAGTTGGCTAACGTTAGTAATGTTGCTAACGATTTGTATCTTGCTAGTTTGAATTCAATCGATGCAGGCGGGAAAATATAGACTACATTTCGGGAGTACAGAAGCTCGGTGTAGTTTGCTGCATAAAACGTTTGCTGCTTGTTTTTATTTGTGTGGTCTGGGAAAACTGTTGCACGGTGGCATTTTGATATTTTCATTTTTTGATAGGTCTAGTTCCTTGAATGAGAAGTTCTCTGCTATTCATAACTGTTTGAATGTTATGAGCATTTTAATCTACCATATGTCAAAAGGTGAAAAGTGAGAAAAATGACTGAACGTTTGCTGTCTCTGAACGTCTCTCAACGTCCTCCGTAGTAGTAACGTGAAGGTAACTTAACGTTATCTTTGCCGGCCAGCCCGGTTTTATAATTACAACTACAAGTAACGTTAACTTTCTAAAGTCATGTAAGTGAAATCATCCTTACTTACTCCCCTGTGTATAAAATACGGCTGTTTACCTATTATTACTGGCATGTTGTTGTGCTACTCACAAAATTAGTGTTTTGTTGAGATATTACTTTTGTTTCCTTTCCTTTTAAGAGTCACTTTTTGGTTGATTGCAATTTTATTTAATTTTATTCTGTGTGATTTCTAACGAGAGATTACATGCACACAATGACATGCTGTTTCTAAAAATGGACACTGGGTGGCAGCACTGCAGCGTCAAGGGTGCTTTACAATGCACCGCGGAAAATCCTTTTGAACGGAGAAAGAGCAACCGTTGTCCTGCGTCGCTGATTTCTGTGTCACATTTCCAATATTGCCAGTGCACTCCTATCAGAGGGTATCTGTTTGCCAGCGGATACCTAATTGGGACCCGCTACATTGAGGTCTGTTTGACTAATTGTGTGTGACTCTGATCGGCTGGTATGTATTTCGCTGGGCTGTTTGTTGTTAGCTTACTTCGCTTTGACGTTACGTTACAGCAGTGTAATGTAACTAAGTCTGCTCGTCTGATTCACTGTGTTGCGAGGAACAGACTGGCAGTGTCATGTTAGATAAAGGGGATCTGTTGTAACGTAAACATTATTAAGTTAATCTCAATCAGAATAAGGTGTTTGTACGTGCCATCTTATTTTGAAAGTTAGGTTGTCTTGTGTCAAACGGCGAGCCGACCGGGGATTCAACCGTAAAGTGACGGCAGTGTCGTAATGCGTGCGCGTATACCTAGTGGAGTACTCCCGGTGGAAAAAAGAGATTTTAAACATCATTCTGCGATAAAGTTGATAGTTTTTTGATCGATTTGTATCTAATTTCTCTGCCGATCCTGTACATATGTCTGGCTGCAGCTTCCAGTAAACACTCTGAAGGCTGTGGCCAGAGCCTGTTGGCTGTGACTGTAGGCTATGCATGAATGTCAACTTAACTAAATCTCCTTTTTTTCACAGGAAGGGAGAGAATTCCATTGCATATGCAATCATATGAAGTGGACATGTAAGTTTTGCACATTTTCCACAGCTAACCAGCGCAGTATAATTAGACACTATAAGTTGAAACACGGACAATATAGCAGGTCTTGTCCCTTGCCTTGCATCTACAGTGACTGTGTTTGCTCTTTTAAGACACAAGTAGCTCTCAAGAATCATTTACTTAAGCATGAAACAGTGACTGGTCGACCTCAAGATGCTGTGGCTCATGGAAGTAGCATTGTGACATATAGACTGAATTGTGAACAATGTGAGTTTTCAGAGTCATGTACACTTAAAGATTACTTTGTTCATCTGCGAGTCCATTTGAAAAATAAGGAAACTTTGAAGTGCCCTTTTCAGCGCTGTCTTTTTAAGTCAGATGTGTATTCCACATATACAGCACACAGAAGTAGATATCATAGTGGTTGTGTGTTGAAGGATTTAAGACCTGAGTTGATTTGTGATCTACCGGCAACACAGAGTAAGGAATGTGATGTTACAGCACCAATAGACATTGATGTCTCTCAAGATGATGTCTTGGAAGAAGAGGAATTTGAAGATGTTAATGGAGAGTCAATCAAGCATAGACTTGCATCCTTATTCCTGCGTATGCAAACCATCCTGCATGTATCTAAGTCAGCTACACAGGAAATAGTTGAATCACTCTATGATATTGGTACTTTAGCTGGAGAATGCACAAAGAAATCCATTGAAAATGTATTAAGGGAGCACAACTGTAACTTTGAAGGCCCCCTCTTGGCTTTATTAACAGAGGTCGTTCAGGAAACGAATCCACTTGGTTTTCTGTCAAGGGGTGGTCCGTTTGGCACTGATCACAAAAGATCACGTTTTTTCAAAGATAATTTTCCAGTCATTGAGCCAGTAGAGTATTTTCTGGATGCAGATAAGAAAAAAAGCTTTGTATATGTGCCCATACTTCGTGTGATAACTGAATTGCTGAGTAGGAATGATATCCTTGACAAAGTGTTAGTAGAAGAATCTTGTGTAAATTCACAGCCTGGCCAATATAAGTCATTTCGTGATGGCCTGTTCTTCAAAGAAAATCCACTTCTCTCCAGAGATGAGTTATCAATAGCAGTTGGTTTGTATATAGATGAATGTGAAGTTTGTAATCCGTTAGGTACCTCCAGAAAGAAACATAAAGTGTGTGCTGTGTATTGGGTAATTGCAAATCTACCAATCAAATATAGATCTGCCCTGTCATCTATTTACCTTGCAGTTTTGTGTAAGAGTGCTGATTTAAAAAATTTTGGTTATGGTATTGTTCTAGATGCTCTTTTGAAAGACATACAAATACTTGAAAACCGAGGTGTTTTTATCCAGCGGCTGGGGGCAAATGTTAAAGGTACTGTGGCTTTTGTTTCTGCTGATAACTTAGGAGCACATTCTCTCGCTGGTTTTCAGGAATCATTTAATGTAGATAAGTTTTGTAGATTTTGTTTGGCAAGTCGTAGAGATATTCAAACAATTGAAGTTGGAAGGGAGTCCTTTCCTCTCAGGACTAAATTGTCTTATGAAACCAGTGTATCAAAGCTCAAACAGGACACAGATTTGTCATGTGTAGATGGTGTCAAAAGTGATTGTGTTTTAAACAAGTTGACCTATTTTCACACTGTAACAGGATTTCCACCTGATGTTCTACATGACCTGTTAGAGGGAATTGTGCCTGTTGAACTTAGCTTGTGTCTAGGAAAATTGATTTCTGATAAATACTTCACACTTGAAGAATTAAACACTGCCATTCAGAGCTTCCCATATTCATTCTCAGATAAGACTAATCGACCTCAGAGACTAACTCAAACTTTTAAAGTTAATGGAACAATCGGGGGCAATGGACACGAGAATTGGACTCTTTTAAGGTTGCTACCCCTGATGGTCGGTCATCTGGTCCCAGAGAACAACACAACTTGGAGAATACTGCTTGAACTGAAAGACATTGTGGAACTTCTTGCCTCCTCTGTGTTTACAACTGAATCATTGTGCTATTTGGAGTACAAAATATCAGTCCATAGGCAGTTCCTGCAGGATGATTTCCCGGACTTCAAGTTAAGACCCAAACATCATTTTATAGAACATTACCCCTTTCTCATCCGTTGCTTTGGACCATTGCTTGACTGTTGGACTATCCGTTTTGAAGCTAAGCATAGTTTTTTTAAAAAAGTTGTCCGTGATGTGAACAATTTTAAGAATATTTTACTCACATTAGCTACAAGACATCAACTCATGCTGGCTTACTTCCTGGACATGCCCAGCCTTTTCAAGCCCCCAGTACAAGCTGGGAATGTGTCTCTTGTTTCTCCAGACATTTTGGATTCTTCAGTCAGACAGGCCATCAGGTCAAAGTATAAAGATGTCCCATCTGTGTCTCTTACTTCTAGTGCCTCTCTGCATGGCACAGTGTACACCGAGGGTATGTTTGTGTCTCTTGGTACCACAAGTGGCCTCCCTGATTTTGGCAAAATTCTCAAAGTACTGATTGTTGCAGACAAGGCCTCATTCATCATTGAGCCTTTTTCGGCCTGGTACTTGGAGCACCTCAGATGCTATGAACTTACCAAGAAACCTTCCGCAGACCTTGTTGTTGCTGAACCAGAAGAGCTGAACAGCTACTGCCCACTGTCCCCTTACCACCTTCAAGGAAGACTCCTCGTCTCACCCAGGGTGTTTCTACTACATTGAGGTATTTAATTGTAGATTTTTTTAGTCATGTTTATTTGTAAATACAGTTTTGATACATCAACAAGCATGCAGTGGGGGGATTCAAATGTTGATGTCCAAGACAGTGTTGGGGATCATCAATCTGTTCTGATATTGGTTGTTTTGTTTTGTTTGTGTCTGTAACCCTCTGATGTGTGATGTTGTGTTTCATCCAAAAAACTAAAAAACCTGCGATCTTCCAGACATTTGCCCGGCAAAATTATGGCCGAGAACCACGCCCCCTCCTCGGCTTACAGTCAGGCTGCAGCCTGATGATTATGGAGCTATATGGAGGAATGTGTGAAATTTATTTTTTGACAGGAAAAATCATCCACCAAATTCTAACCAAACAAAACAATCCATGCACTGTTCAAAAGCATATATGTCACTGTTTTTATGATAGTGAAAGAAAACCAAATTATTATTTTTTATTTATTGTAATTTTATTTTTGACATTTTTTAAATAGATTTCAAAGCTCCATCATGAAAATAGACCATAAAATGGCCAATTTTTTTTTAAATGAAACACCACATCACACATCAGAAGAGGAGTCAAATTAAGCAACTAAAAATATATATATAATTCATATTTTTTAAGGTTTCATGTCCTGTTTGAAATAGTGTGCATAAAATGGCTTTAAGAGGAGGGACGTTTGTTTTTTAAAGAGGAAACAGGGGTTTTAACATGTCATTAACAAAGTGTCATGTTAAATATCAGCACAGGACTTTCTCCTGTCCAGTCAATTTAATTGTTTGGAAACAGCTATTTTATCTAATTTATGTGACAAATGTTCTGACTTCAGTGTTCATATTCTTTCTCCCTGTTTTCACATCTCTTTTCTCCCTGCTTTCCCATCTATACAGAAGTCAGCATGTTGCTCCACATCGTCCTTGCAGATGACAACATTCAGAGAGTTCGTACTGAAGGTCTTCCAGAGACAGTGGATGAGCTGAAGATGATGCTGAAGACCCGCCTCAACCTGGAGGGTGAGATGGTCATCCAATTCCAGGATGAAGAATTCGGTGGTCAATTCTGTAATCTGAACAACATGGAGGATTTACCCAGTGAAAGGATTAAACTGAAGGTCATCATGAAGGCACCACCCAGCAGTCCACAGTCAGACTACACCCTGGACACAGCGAGCTTGGACACAGCGAGCTTGGACACATCCAGTCAGTCCTCAGGCGAGACGTCTGGACGCTCAAAACCCTGGCCGAATCCATTCCCCATACCCACCTTCTCTTACGACATCGAGATGAAGCTCAGGCGAGGAAATGAAGCTTATCAGAAGGATGGTTCCCTGTTGCCTCTCTCCTCTCACACTGATGTAAAGATAGACATTCTTGACAAGGTTGGGCGAGCCATGTATGACTTCAATGCTTATCCAACTCAGAGACAAATAGAAGAAGTTGCCAAAACCCTGGTTGAAAAGCACCCATGCTTAAAAGAGCCAGGTTCTAAAGAGGGATTCTACAGCTGGAAGTTTAGTCTCGGTTTCAAGATGGGGAACCTGCGTCAGAAGTATCGTATCGCCGGATGTCCTGAGCTTACAGTGAACCGCAAGAGGTCAGCAGGGCAGGAAACCAGAAAGATGAAGAAAGCAAGGCGGTCTGAGACCAACTTTCTCCCAGACTTCCCTCAAGGTAGAACTCCCAACAGCCTTGAAGAGGAGAGAGAATCTCTGCTAGATGAAGTCAAGAAGAAGAAGCCGGACTGTAATCTGATTGATTCACTGATGGGCCGGACCTTTGCGCTTCGCAGACAGGAAATAGTTGAGAAGGAGCCACTTGTGACTGAGATTGAAAGCAGATGGCCAGCATTGTTTTCAGAAAGACAGGTAACTTCCAACATCATCCACGTGTTCCCCCTTCATTACAATTAAAATAATTTTGACAGTGTATTTTTCTCAGTCTTGACAAAACACACATACATAAAAAGGAAGTTTTGTATTTTTGACATCTACCCGTATTTGTAGTATGTCTAAAATTGCACGTTTGCCATATAAATCCCTCATCATGCAATTGAAATATTGTGTCATTTTTACATCTAAGTAGTAGGCAATACTGAACATGAACCAGAGCCAGGTTCATAGTAGTACAAATAAGACTGAATGACCAAAATAATCCCCTTAGTTGTTGATAAAATGTGTTGTCTACGTTTCATCCATCTGTGCTATCCTTCCATTTAACATGTCCTGTATCGAGCCAGGGATGAGTAAACTGTTCTTCTGCATGTATTAATGTTTTTTTGTTTTGTGTCCACTCCTCAAAGATTGGTGCCGAGTTTACACGTCTTGTATCTGCTGACCTCCTGAAGTCCTTCCTGAGTGGACTTGACCAGCATTTGCCAAGGTTGATCGACTTGTATGAAGCACGGAAGCAACGCAAAACAAACCTGGGACATGACACGGAGCTCCAAAGTCTTCTTGAATCTCTGGATTCTGAAGTAAGTGAATAGTAAACACAACAGCCATGTTTGGTATGATAATCTGTTCAGAAAAATGCACTGATTTCCGAGAGTCAGTTTAGAGTCTGTTTTTCAGGCATCACTGGGTTGGACTAGCAAGAATCTAGTCTATCCCAGAAACGCTTGGAAAATATAAACAGATGATGATGATGATGACCTCAACTCATGATATTAAGGTCCTATGTGTTACGGAAGTGTCTTAGGATAAGGGTTAGGTTAAATCAATTCATAGACACGTGTGAGCATATTTTGTATCTGAAATGCTCAAATTTTTCTTTTCAAACTGGCTGCTGGAAATACACTAGAGTCCATACATTTGCTTCCCTAAGGGCTATGATGAAAGTGTACAATTGTGGGGTCCAACTATAGGGTTTAACCTTTTGGCCTCGTTTGGACATTTTTGTCCGATTTGGGCCAACATTTCATCTTTATTTGGTCACCATCTTGTCTGTGTTGGTGATGATGTCACACCTTTTTGTAATCATGCCTTTTTCATGACAATTTTTAAAATTTTTTAACAGGGCAGCAGAACACTGTGCTACAAATTTTACATACACTTGTGATGTTTAGGAAAAAAAATGTCCACTTCGGAAAAAGTGCTATAAAAATCTAACAGATTCATATATTTTTCTGCTTTTTTTGCATAAATCTCTGCCCTGTCCAAAACTAACAAATAGTTAATAATTTTGAGGATTTTCTCTTGAAATGCCAGACATAGACAGATAGGACACACAGAGACAGACAGGCACAGACACACAGACCAACAAACAGGCACACACAGACAGCCGGATGGACGGACAGACAAACAGGACACACACACACACAGACAGACAGGACAGATAGACTATTAAAAACATGAGTCAGCAAAAGTTTGTTTTTTCAACTTTGTTTTTATGTTGGAGAGGAGCCAGAATCAGATGGAATTTTTTTTTGCCCAGCAGAAAAAATGTGGGTCTGAAGGGGTTAAGAGATTTATGCAAAAAAAGCAGAAAAAATGTTAATCTGTTAGATATTTATCTATCTATGGCCCTAAAGCCCAAATGCCTGTTTTGATGGTGTTGCAGAAGTCCAACCAGAACAAGAGAGCCACAGCACTTCTTGGACTTCCATTCATCTTGAGAGAGGATCCCTCAAACTTCATCAAGTTCTCAGAGGTGTGTTTGAAACTCACCCAGTATTGATGTAATGTGTGACATACTTGATGTTAAAATTTATAGAATTTACCTTCAAAAGGCCCCACTAGAATTTGTAGTGGTGTGAAGATCTGCAGAGTTCCCTCCCTCCCTCTGGTTGTGTTTTGGTTATTAGTTGAGGGCTATCCTTAACCCGCCCCTGCAGCCCAAGGGCTGATGCCCAAATGTCAGAAGAAAGAACCACAACAAAACACATTCAGAGGGAGGGAACTCTGCAGAACTACACCATCAGCAAATAGGATCTTTTTGAATGCTAGGGGTATACACATTGTATGTTCTTCTATACTTCAGACCACTGATGCCGTGGAGGTACTGGCAGTGATAAAAGGAGTGAATGTTGGCCTACTGATCACCACAGAGATGACAGCCCAATCAAAGAGCATCATGGATGTTGCCATAATCCTGGAGGAGCGCATCGTTTTGCGTGAGTTGCGAGATGTACCAAACGGCTTTGCGGTGCTGATTGGACTACTTTACTGCCTCAACATTGATTATCCGAAGGAACTGAAGTACACCTTCGAGGTCATTCAGAAGGTAATCATGGACATTGGGGGGAGCACCTGCTCTGCACGGGTTCATGGACTGCGCAACAAATTGCTTCAGCGCACAGTGTAGATGTTCTTCACCACAAAGCAGCTTCCATGTCATTTCTGTTCTAGCACTAGTTAATACAGTACATACCTGTTTCTGGTATATTTTCAAGGAATTCCCATTTGTGAACTGTTTTAAGAGTCCTGTTTACACATAGAAAGACACATAGGATGTTCTGCACAACAAAATAGTAATGTTATATCTATTCCTGCATTAGTTAAGCCAGACCTGTTTGAATGTGAACTTTTAAGTGGCCTGTTTACATATAGGTAGAAACAAGTTATTTGTTCCCTTTTGTGACACACACACAGACAAAGTTCACCCCACAGACTGACATATGTTAAGAAACATACAGACTGTCATTGCATTTCTTTTTTTAGAGATGTTAATTTAAACAGATGTGTTATAAGGTGTTTGAAATGGCAGCCAGTTGTTCTCGCTGCTTGTGATGGTGCCACTCTGTGTGCATGCACGCACAGACACACACACACACACACACACACACACACACACACACACCCATCACAAATATCACCCCACACACTGACACATGGTAAGAAACAGTCTGTCATATTGTTCTTATGCTGTTTTAAAAAGATGTTTTAAAGACAAAACATTAAAGTTTTAATGTTTTCGAAATAAATTGTTCCAGAATTTTTTTGACTTTAATCCAAAGTTCTGTTTGGTAGCCTATTGTTTTGAAACAAAATAGTTGATTTAACATGGCATTTCTCATTGTTATGTTTTGTGTCAGATTTGAACCCCGACTACTGCTGAGATTACTTGAGTTCCATTGTTGATACAACAAAAATATTTGTTTATTTGACCTAATAAAGAAAGTTCCCACAACAAAGCAATAAGTCACGTGAACTTGGTCTTTTAAGTTGGAGAAACTTAGTTGTGAGTTGAAATTACCTGAAATAATTTGCTAGATTTAATCAATATTTTAAGGCAGCGAGGTTACAATTTTTTTTAAGTTGAGTCAACTTGGAATTTTTTACATTGTATGAACTGACATGGCTGACTTTCGGCATCACTGCAAGCATACAGAGTATGGCAAAATAAAACAAAATCTTAAATGTTGGTTTCAATAATATGACCATTAAATGAAAATAATTTTTTTTTTTAACATTTATGGTCCATAGTAGACAATTAGTGTACAAGACTCTCAGACAGGTGTGTGAAAAGGATGGAGACAGAGGTGTCCTCCTTTCTGCCTCTCTTGTGCTTTTCTTTTACTCTCTGTCTCTTAAGCTGAAAATAATTGTTAATAACTGTGTGCAATACCACCTATCTTCTTTATGATCAGATACCAAGTAATACCAAGGCATGCATCACCAATATCAATATAATTATTTTTTACTTTTTTTTCTAGTTTATTTAGCAAATGCATATGCTATATGCACATTTTGAAAGTTAATACCCCCATAGTCTGTGGCTGGATACGAATGATCTTATGCAGTTCTTTTGTAAATAAAAGAGATTAAAGGGAGCTGGATTATGTGATCCTAGAAGGAAAAAAATGTATTACCAGACCAGGATAATTTTTATCCAGATTACACCTTTTGAACAACTGGGCCCTGTTGATAGCAAGTTCCTTATGACATATTCACCCCACAAAACATGTTCACCCCAAAATACTGAGTTTAGTTATCAGCTTTCTTATACTTAAATTGATTATAAAGCAGGAAACATTTGGATTGGAGAGGGTGGCAGGTTTCGCCAATGTTTGTGAGAGATTGTGACCACTGACAGTAGATACAAGGTTGTGATCTAAAGAGAAAGAGCTCGGACCCGGAAATGGAATATTTGTCACATCACACTTAATGGCCCCATTTTTTTTTTGACAAGTAAGTTTAATACTGCTTAAATGATCTCAAAGCTCACGTAGCCATGCAAAACTGAAAGGATCAATTTGGGCCTTTTCCTTCATTGAATGCTCTTGGTGAATGATGAACTTAACCTTTGAGTTGGCAACTAATAAA
>JAPZDW010001193.1:0-12591 GCA_029814725.1 Acanthurus nigricauda
AAAATATCTTTGTTTAAAAATATAATTCAAATCTAAATGTTCATATTCAGACCTGATGATGATGATGATGATGATGATGATGATGATGATGATGATGCTGATGCTGATGATGAGGATAATAACCACGATGAGGCAAGTGATGATGATGATGATGATGATGATGATGATGATGATGATGATGATGAGGAGAGCGATGAGGAGAGTGAGGAGGAGAGCGAGGAGGAGAGCGAGGAGGAGAGCGATGAGGAGAGCGAGGAGGAGAGCGATGAGGAGGAGGACATGTATGGTTTACGCGGACCCGTAAAGCTGTCAGATCGCCCCAGTGTCCACAGAAGCCGCAAGGGTCGATATTACCGAAACGCAGCCGATGTCCCGGGCGGCAGCGACATTCAAGCCCCGAGTGCACCCGAGGAAGCTCAGGTCGAGGATGTGAAGGGTCTACTCGGGGCCGTAAAGCTGTCAGATCGCCCCAGTGTCCACAGAAGCCGCAAGGGTCGATATTACAGAAACGCAGCCATGAACCAGGATGGTCACGCTGACCGGCCAGCTACGGTAGAGTGGATACAGAAAGCAAAACAAACTTGGTGCTAACAGGTGGAATGAACACCAAGGTGATGATGATGATGATGATGATGATGATGATCACAATGATGAACGTTTCACACACAGGAGTTTAGCGAGAATCTCTTATCCCAGATCCTGAACTTTCTAAACATTGACAGCGCTGCGTAAGACAGCCTCATTCTTTTCTTACTAACTACTGTAATAAGTAATCATATACTGTCAATTACATGTCACACACCAAAACCTAATTTACAATGGCTAGCATTGACAATCATGTTCAGACATTCCTCGATATGCATGATTACAATAACGAGGCTCAAAAGTTCCTGGGAATGCCTTTTCCAGTGTTCATCTGTATGCCGCAAGCCGCACTACGAGCCATGGGTGTCACCGAGGACTTTGTACGTCATCATGAACATCTAGCAAAGACTTTAAATCAAAAGTTGAGAAACCATCAAACTCAAATGCAACGTGGTGTAACCACACGCTCCAGAAGCCCGGATCTTGCTTATCGCACCCCGGCGGTACCGCTGGATACAGTGTACGCTACGTACCGACCCAAGCTCGGCAAGAACTGCTGCCAGACCCCCTGCGGGACCCTCAATAAAAGCGGAGCTCGGAGCCTCTCATCTCAACGCCAGCAGCATCGGTCCGGACCCTGTGTCACCACACGCTCCAGAAGCCCGGATCTTGGGTATCGCACCCCGGCTGTTCCAATGTATACCAATTTCAACTAAAAGTCCCAAAGCACGTTATCAAGAGCAGTCGCTGGCAACCCATGGGAAACCCACAATCAAAGTCACTAACGGTTTAGTGACCACAGTGGTTCTTCCGTTCAGATAGTTACCGATCAAACATTCATCCGATCGATTGTCTAAGAGGCGAGTCTCATGGAAGGCTTGGGTGGGGTAGATAAAGTGAGGACTCAAACCCAGTCTCAAATCAGACCTTGACTAAAAGACTTTGGTTCATCTCTGGATTGAGACCGGGTTCCAGTCCCCACTTTATCTACCCAACCCAAGCGACTCGCCCTTCAGTCAACCATACATATCTGCTGTCTCCAGCACGCGCAACACAACGCAGCAGCAGCAGCAGCAGCAGCAGCAGCAATGGACATAGACCCAGTCAGAGGTATCCCTTACAAGGCTGCAACCACCAGGAATGCTACAACGCTAACCTATACACAAGCCGATAACACACATTTGTTGGCCACGGTTGTCTTCCCCAGCCAACAGACCTGTAATACAGTTTGCAGTACCCCGAACTACGACCCAAAACTGTATGATGAACACGTAGACACGAGGGATGAGGGACCCTTTGAGGACGATTGTTGGTCAGACACTGAACATTACGAGTCCGAAGATGAAGATGAAGATGAAGATGGGTCTGATACCGATCCAGCTCTCTTATATAACACCGAAGACGAGGTTGCTTATCTACGCGCCAATGGACAGTATTTTTGTGAACACGACACATGTTGGTATACACCTGGTGGATGCCCGAGCTTCAATCAGGCCAAAGGTGTTGTGTTTGAAGACGACTCCTGTGAAGAGTGAGACCTGTTGCTTATTGTGTATCACCATTCTGGGCCTATCATGGTGTTTGTATTACACTGATAGGATTTGTTACCAATCATTCATGTTATATCTGATATGTTTTGCTTGAGTGTTCTGATGACTTGTATTTTTACTGTGTTGATGTTGTATCTGTACTACATTTCATTACCATGATATTTGTAAACACACTTTGTGTAAAATTGATGAATAAAAACATTCACAAAGTTTGAATAAAACTCAAAGCAATCTTTATTGCCTACACATTATGGGGTTAAACACAAACACAATGGCACACATACATACATACATACATACATACATACATCTAGTTGTGATACACCTCACCACCTATCCTTATATTCGTGTCTCCACTGTGTATCTCATCTCTGGTGTGACACAGAAGCAGAAAGGCGGAGAGCATATCGTCCCTAGTATACTCTCCGTCCACAGACCTTTTTCCCCCAGTAGTTACCATGCTACCCTTGGCGGACTTTGTGATGGTCACCATCGCCATTTCTTCCCTTAACTTTCCCAGCAGCAGTAGCCCTTGCTCGGCGTGCGCTTTGTCAGTGAGTCTATCTCTGGGTAGAGTTATAACATCGCTATGCTCCAATATGCTTGCAGTGATATCAGTGGCCAGATTGACTCCCTTTCGCGATCTTCTGTACATGAACACATCCATATTGGAGCCCATCTTGTTACTGGACCCTGTGCCTCTGGAGATACCAACGGTAGACTCGATCATCCGAGCTTTCTTGGTGGCCTCCGCTAACACAGCCCACCCCAGGGACATAACGGTGTCGCAGTAATACAATGTTTCTCTATTGATTGCGAAGACCGTACTGAGAACCATAGCGAGTTTAGTCTTTGCGCTGACGTGCTTTCCAAGCATATACTTGTTGTTGATATGTGACCACTTGCTGTAGAACATAACTTTGAACCCGGAGCGCGCTAACGAGTGTTCAATTAAGTTTTTCAGGTCACCCAGCGCATTTACGTAGGTATTTTGTTCAAATACCATCACCACGGGCACTTCTTTCCACACGACTCTGGGCAGCAGAAGTTTCAGTAGTCTGATGTGAGCGCTTAGCAGATCCGCGTATACTCTTGTAACTTGATCAAAATCCCGTATATCCAGCTATTCTAGGGCCATAACCTGTGAAAGACCAGTGATAGTTGAGCATATAAATCCGTAAGCTGTTTCAAAGGAAAAGACAGTTGTTCGTCATGTTCTGTCCAGCCTGTCAGACCGCTCGTGAGGAGGTGAAAAGACTGATGTGGACTCCATGGGAGTACCTGCTATCACATTATGAGTTTATGATAGTGTTCACTGCGTTTCAACGCAATATTATCTTCTACTCTAACATGGATCAGGGACAGCTAAGATGCCTATACGGTCAACTGGTATCTTTCTCACCAGCTAGGATACTGATGATCGACACCTTGATCTCTGTTTACAACAAACAAGGACTATGTGAAGACACACAGCGCCATTCGCTTCACGTTCCCTGTGAGTTATCGCGAGTTATAACACTTGCGATAGGAAATCGTGTCCCGGTGCAGTTTGTGCGTGGGTGCATTTCAAACTGTAACTGGAAAGGCTACGAGACCATGGTACTCACAGCGTTCGCGTCGGCCGAGACTATCCGCAGTGGAGCCTTGAAGTACATGGCTATTATCAAGAACAGTACCCGGAACGTACACGCTCTTCACACTATCATCTCTGTAGCTATAACGGGGTGGATGGTGACACTTTCAGGCTCCGAGTGTACATGCGGCACCTGGACACAGGTCCTAGACCTGATATCGTGCTTCGTCTCCGACGCTGAGACCACGTTGACAATTCAGGACGAAACTCGTATAAGCGCCTACATTTACACCCTGTTAGACATACCCCCTCCTCTGAGCAGGCCTACCGGCCAAGAACACAGATCCTTGGATCGCGGATACATATTCAGTGACCTTCTGGTGACAGACTTGACAGATTCAGCCGAGACCGTGACTACTCACCACTAGATTGCCGCCTGCCAACTCCACAGCACAGCACACCCCAGCGCAGGACCTAGACCCTCCTCCGAATGTGGGGTCAAGACAAAGGTACGCTCTGACCACGGACATCCGCCTCATGCGTTCCAAGGTGATGCTGTTATTCGACAGGAACTTGTTTATGACCGAGGGCTCGAAGGGGGTGGTGATGTCGGTCTTGGTGTCAGTGGAAGAAGTGCTGCTGCTGCCCGTGACTTCACTCTCAAATCCCTTAGGTGTGACCATATTCATCAGCTCTTTCAGTTGGTTGTCCACAGATATATGTTGAGGACAGTACACGCCGAGGCAGAAGCAGGTCAGCCCCGGCTCCCTCTCATGATACCTGCACTTGAAGCTCTGCGATACCACGTGGTAAGCGGGCTCCCCGTCGTCCCCACGGATATCCACCACTTTGTTCAACCACGGAGTGTTGTTAACATGACTGGTGATGTGCACCTGCTTTCGACCTCTGAATGCGATGTTGGGCAGCACAGCCAATAGCACCTTGGAATTAACAAATCCCACTTCGTCCACCAGGATCAGATCAGCGCTCTGCCCTCTGCTAGCCTGCAGGGGGATATAAAAGGGGGATGTTAAGGTTCATCACACTCATAAGACTGCAAGAGGTTGATCAGAAAGGAGAAGAAGAAGAAGAAGAAGAAGAAGAAGGAGAAGAAGAAGAAGAAGAAAGAAAGAAAGAAAGGAACACATCCATAACTCGGCAGACCCAAAATGAATCACCCCCACACAGCACTAATAGACGACCCCCAATGGGTTAGCTACTGCGTCGAGGAAGAATGCTCTTTCGGAGACTATGTGCAGGGTTACGTGTGCCGAACACATTGTAGCAGACACATGTGCTCAGGGTCCAATTGCTCCTTGATACAAAGTATGGTCACACGGGCTCGATATCAGACAGGTTCCTCGTGTGATTCATGTCCAGTTGCAGAGTTGCTTGTCTTTCAAAGACCTCAGATGGAGTTTAGAGGACCGCATTTCAATCCCAATACAGGAGATCCTGTTGAAATGGGTTACGGTGCTGTGGAATACAATCCGGGGACTCTCTGCCACTCAGAAGTGGAGGGAAACCAACTCATACTGAAGTCTTGTCTGCCTGTAATAATCGCCTTGTTTTCAACAGCCTTAACCCAAGAATTCAGGTGTCAATATGAGATCATTGACGCAAATCAGGGATTGAACACTTCGTTGTCAACCACCTCCTGTTTATCTTGGATGACAAAGATATTCGAGCTGGCTGAGGCAATACGTTTTAAAGCAAAGCCCAAGCTGCATTGCTCGGGAGAGATGTCATCGGTTGTGAAGGACGCCACATTGAAAAGCGTGGTGGCCATATCAACACTGTTCAACTCCTGCAACGCTAAGATTAATCGCTTCATGAAGAAAGTGCTGTGTAAGTACAATGACAAACATGCCAAGAGGACAGAGTTTTACACTATGGTGGTCATGCTGACACTTTGTTTCTTCCCATATTTAAAACACCTTGCACCCGTGGACTCATTTAACAACAGGACATTGGTGCTTATGTGCTTTGACAAAACTCGCACCAGACACAACCAGTGGTCGACACTCTCGACATACATTCACCTGCACGTGAAACATCCCGAGTTCGTACAAAGGTTACTACCCAACAGCGATCTCGGAAGCAACCTACCCGTTGTGGTCAGTGTTACCCTGGACAAGTACATTTCGGATGCTAGGTTCTCTGGACACGATAGCATGTCTCGCCGCAACCACACTCACGATCAAGAGGTTGGGATCGACGCGCAACCGGAGTCGTGCCTGTCCCGAAAGGAGGAGCAGCGGGAGAAGGATGAGAAGAAAAGAAAGACGATTCTGGGGAAGAGAAGAACACCTTGTTGTACGGGGTACTACGAAGCACATGAAGGAAGACTGGGGGATAAGAGGATGAGGCTACAACATTCATGGCCACACTTTATTCTGTGATGATCAAACCGTACTATGCAACAATGTCTTGTGTTGACTACTGCTGTGCTGGTGCATTATGTCCAAAACCGTACAATAACAGAGGTTAAATGACAGTATGTATTGTATGAGGTGTTTCATTCCTATGCGTAGAACAAATAAACGAGTGAGTCAAGACTTGGAGTCATTCCTTTATTCAGATATCTACAAACAAACACACATCAGGATCAGTTAACAATGAAAGTCCTTTGTACACCGTTGGTGCAACTGTGCAATGACAGTGTCGTTGAGTTGTTTCATTCATATGAGGAGTAAAACAAGAAAACAGTGGTTCAACTCTTGGAGCTGTTCTTTCAGATATAGTGTACACACCACAGACAAATGAACGGAGATCAGTAGGTCTCAGGTGTAACTGTGCTATCATTCGGGGTACCTTCGGTGACCCCTCCGGACCTCTTATTGTTATTGTTATTGTTGTTGTTGTTGTCGTCGTTGTTGTTCTTTTTCGTCTTCGTCTTCTTCTGTTTCTCCTTACAGATAGGTCTTTTCCATCCAATTGCACCCCTAGACCGTTGCTTGGAAGGCACCTTGTTCGGCCGACTCTGCCTCTTTTCCCTGTACTTGATGAGTACATCTTCGCAGTTGATGGCCAACCTGCGCTCTGTGTTGTATTTTGCCAGAGCCTCGCTTTTCCATTGAAGGTTGACTAAAGCGGTAATGGGAGCGCTACCGAACTGCACTAGTGCGTCGTAGGAGCACTCAGGGTCAGCTCTGCTAACCCTATCCACGAAATCTCTCTTGAACGCTATCTCGCAATGCAAGCAGTTCCAGAATTCGTGAGAATGGCATGTACGCAGAGGCAGCTCCTGTGTGACCGTCGGTTGCCAGGGGCTCAGGTGTTTGGGACAATCTGAACCCGACATAACCTTGCTCAAACACGTAGATTCCGTCACAGGCCATTTCATCTGGCGAGTCTCCCATTCGCACGTATCCATGGTTCAATTGCCGAAGCGTACAATACGCGGTGATGTGCGAGAATAACCATATGAAGGAAGCGATCTTTCTGTTATAGGCAGTAGGTTGGACAGTTTTTCTCAATTGCTGATCAACCCCCTCACCTAACGGCGAAGAGATCATAGCAATCCTGTTGCAGGCTGTTATGGTTTTGACCACACTTGAGGAGACTTCGATGGGAAAGCCTGATGCTATCAAGTGCTTGAATAACACAACTCTCTCAGCTGTAAATGTATATCGCGACTTGTATCTACGGACAGGACCTATCATTGCCATGCACACGTACGAGAGCAACTTGTCGTTGGTGCCCGTGGAAGCCGTGGACCTGAGATTCATTCTCAGTTCTTCGAGTTTCAGCTGAGCCCGACACCTGTCCCTCTCAGCCTCAGGATATCGCTCTGACAGGAACCTGGCTCTCTCATGGCTCCTGTTCAACGAGCCATAAAATTGGTAGAGGCAACGCAAGGGGTATGCGCTCAGATACCTGGGAGCCTCCAGCTCCTCCACTGTGTGGCAAAGAGCTTTGAGTTGGTGGAATATGTCTTTACCCAACGTTTTCTGCTTGGTTATCTCGTCTCTTCTCTTCAGTGACTCCAGCTGCTCAAGAAACCTGATGGTTTTCAGACGTTGACCTGCGCTGCGATCATCCTTGGTGGTGTCGGTCATGAATAGGCTGCCGCAAGGTCCGATTCTCACCATTTCACTGTTATCGTCAATGGTGACATCACACGACTTCTCGGTGTCGGCGTCTCTCTGTCCAAACGTGAACTGCTCATGCCTGAGCGTAAAGTGGTAGCACGTTATCTTCCTCCTCACTTCTTCCCACGTGTCCAATGTGATTTCGGCTTCGAAGTAACACTCGGGACACTCCTTGGTGTCAACGGCCAGCTGTGGCACAATGGGGTACCGGAGCATGAGTGAAAAGAAGTCCTGTAGCGAATCCAAGGTATTCAGGGACTCTTCGTGAGAGCACGTGATGATATCTCTGCTCAGCTTCGTGTAGACCACAACGGCTTCGGATAGCGTCAGCGGTTGACTCGGGGTTCTGACTATACTCTCTCCCTTATCTACACCTCGGACCGCCAGCCACACCGTGTACTCGTTCACCTGTTGGTTATGAGGTTCCTCGGGTGTCAAGGCCGACCGCTTGGGCTCCACAAATGCATCCGCAAAGACCCGCAGCCGTGGATCCACTTCTCCCAGCAACCTCGCTCTGCATGCTAGATCGTACATCTCTATCACTCTCACCGGTGCCACTCTTTGGTTGTTGCAAGGCTCGACCGTAGAGCCTCCAGAGCCCCTGGAACTACTGCATCTGCGATCTCTCTGAGACCCTGCCACTCCGCCAGACACACCATGAGTCCTATCCATCTGGGGTCTTGTGAGCACACAGGGTGTTTCACGTCTTTTCTATTGGACACGGACGGCCAAAGTGTAGTTAGTTGCTTAAATGCAGATATGCCATTACCGCTGATAAACTTACGAGGTGAAACACAGACGGATGCGAACTCGTCAGTGCCCGTCCAGGGTGAGCAGCTTTCTCGCTCTAAGGTGTTTGACAATTTCCTGAACGTGTACGCAAGGGCTCCCGCTCTCTTCTTACGCCCAGTGGTCACAACAACGCAGCTGCTGATCTCATGAGCGAGTTTCAACATCTCCTCTCTCCCCTCTGGCACCACAATCACAATCTTTGGGCAGCTAGGGTATACGTTGGAGGAGAGTCTGTCGGCTAGGGCAAGCGTTCCAATGACAAGGTTGAGAACTCTATCCCCCGCTACGTCTGAGGACCCGTGTACAAACACTGGTCTGAGTCCACAACCGTAAACAAGCACAGTGGAGATGTCATACATCAGGGAATCGAAGTTGTGAGGTTTGTAATACTTGACCAGTCGCCCTTCGTCATACAACCTCATCCTGATCCTGGGATTATCGTTGTGAAGGGGTTCGAAAAACACATGTCCTTCATTGCAAGGGAGAATGGGAACAAATTCAACCTCAAGACGTGAATTGAGTACGATATAGCTTGCAACTCCCCTCTCTCGCCACTCACAGTGGACTGTAATTGGCACGTTGCTTTCTTCTTCTTCTTCTTCTTCTTCTTCTTCTTCTTCTTCTTCTTCTTCTTCTTCTTCTTCTTCAGCATATGGTGCGCCATCAGCATCTGAGGTTTCTTCGTGGTCTGAGGATTCCTCCGAGAACTCTCTTTCAAACAACTGCGTTCCAGCAGCACATTGTCTGGAGAAGGACTCCTTGTAGTCGATCAGGTGCCAAAACCTCTCTTTTCTAGGTATCAGTTTCCCATCAGAACACCTCTTCCAGTCTTGCAGCAGGGGCTGCTTGTCGTACCAGAAGCAACCCCGGGACTCTCGAGCGAGCGCCTCTGTGAAATCCGTCCTACCCGACTCCCATCTGTACTTTAACTCTGACACCTTTGAGCAAAACGAACCCGGGTTCGTCTTTGACCATGGCAAGGGTGTTCTCCAAGTTTCAGGACCTCGAATTCCCTTCGGTAAGCGATGTAACTCGCAGAACTCGCGCAGAGAACGGTTACAATGGCCGAACACCTCGAGGCTGCCACTCTTCTCGGTTCTCTCCTTGCTGTCCAGGGGAGTTTTGATGATCGCATGGAGCCCGGGCTCCCCTTGCATTGCAGACACTTTCAAGGTCCCCGGGCTTGAATGTAACACCAGGTTGCCGGTCGATTTGACACGGATGACCCCTTTGGAATTGTTGAGCAGGACCGTCACGTCCTCCCTGTCGTGGCAGGGCTCTGTGCAGGAGATAAGGTACCCTGTGCTACGGGTCTGTAAGACGTCCAAACCCGCGGGTAAAGTGTGAGTCCAACATTCTGTGTTGTTAGAGTCCGTCTCGGGTGTAAAGACGGTCACTGCCCGTGATCTGAAAGGCCCCGTGGCGCCAGCAAGCCAAGCCAACGCTCGCTGTATGTATTTGTACAAACCGAGTCTTAGGCATTTTATCTCCACTTCTTCGTGTACTTCCCCTGAAAGCATTCTACTTGTCAGTGCCGAGATAAACTCAGACGCAGAAGACACCTCGTTGTGGAAAACAGAGTTAAGACGATCCTCTTCGAGCGAACTGCCTCGCTCGGGCTCACGGTCGTAATGTGGGACCGCGTGCCATTCTCCCGGCCCCACTATCACGATCAGGTTAGCAATTGGCACCAGAGCGTCCCGTCGGAAGGAGTTCAGTCCTTTGTTTACCACCTTACAAACACCTCTGGTCCACACCCTTTCGGTGGGGCAGGTCAGCACGCGGGAGCACAGCGTTTTGAAACCTCTCCAAGCTGCGGGGTCTTGACTTTGAGCCGTCCTCGAGTCAATTGTAAGACGTCCGAGTGTAGCGGACCCGCCTGGCCGTTCACTCCAGGGACCCTCAAGTCCCGACAAACAACTGGCAGGAGGAGCTGGGCAGAGCCACTTTACTGCGTCGGTAGTATCACTAGAACCCCGACCCCCCATCACCGTCAGGCTCTCGGAGAGGGGATATTCCAGCTCCCAGTCTTGATCCTGAGACATCTCACCGGGGGCTTTCTTGAAGGTCCAATGAGTTCTCAGCAGTCTTTTCCAAGACCTCTCAGTTACCTCGTTCCCCTCTAAAGGATCGCGACCTCCATCGCGCATGAACATTTGGTTGATCACGACACTTTTGGGTTTGCACTTGATACGGTTTCTCATATCTATGGGGTCTGGATCTGGCCACTCGGGATCTTCTTTCCTTAGTACGTCCGTTCTGTACAGCGAGCTGCTCTCCACTACTACCGCGACCGATTCCAGTTTTTGCACCAAAGGCCCCTCGTTTCTAAGATAGAATAGAGGAGATTCGGCTGCGAACGCAAAGGTGTAACCATCTACCACCGTGGTACCTGGGTAACGGTTGACACCGGCCGACTTGTTCACTAACCGCATGAAAACCCAATCTCTCAGACTGGTTCTGATTTTACTCGGGAACCGTTCCACTTTCTCAAACTGGAACACGGGCCCAAGTGTTCTAGAGTAGGCTCTCAGCAAGAGCTCCTCTTCGTCTCCACGAGGTAACAGCCTGCAACCTTCCTGTAGCTCAGAAGGCCGTATGGGTGTCGGGTCACAACACCTCGAAAGTAACGCAGTTAGCCTGTGATCCTGAGCGCACAAAAAGGCCCCTATGGTGTTCGTCCGCACCTTGTGAGAATGTAAGGACACGTCCGTGCCCCGTGTCCACACCGATGCACCTCTGTGTCTGCTGAGGGTGATCAACTTGTACGCGGGGAAGCAGTTGACCCTGCAGCTCTCTGCCAAATGACTCAGGAGAGCATAGACAGGTGACAGCGTGCCCCTGCCATGCACCGTGAACTCGTAGTCAAGCATCACATCCCCGATGTTCATATCCGGGACACAGGGATGCACAGACTTGTAGAACCAGGTCAGACACGCGCTCACGTCAAAGTTCTTCTTGCCACCCCGAGTGACAGAGACCCTAGCGCAGTGTCCCAGTAGCACAGCCTCATCCAAGCACGCTTCGTATACGGAGCCGCATTCACCCGGAGACCTGTCCGCTCTGATCAAAGAGTACTGATTCGGGGACGGCTTGATCGTGAGGTTGAGATTGTATTCCGAAAGCGGGTTGGATAGCATGTCTTCTTCACACTCCTCCAAATCAATTTCTCTTGCTATCTCGACAACGGGGAAGAACTCTCCATCTCCGATGGTCGAGACCCCCTGCGGGTTTTGTCTCTTCAGACTGAGCCAAGATCTCTTGTACAGCGGCTCCTCACAGCCAGGGTCTGTGATTTTAGGGTGGTCGACTGCTACGTCAAACAGACACTGCCGCATCTTCCTGCGACAGGTCTTGAAGAGACGCAAGAGTTTCTGTTCCTCGTAGCCTCTCGCATCCTGGCTGTATATGGCCTGCTCTATCCTGGACATCTCTACGACTACACCGGCGCCATCGCTAACGGCTTCCAGATGACATGTCCTCTTCACGGACTTGGAAGAGTAATTGAGCTGAAAGAAACAGTCACTGTGATCCAGTGTAGACCAGACATCGGATCCGTGTACGATGACATACAAGTCGTCCGTAAGCAATGCGGACCCCCCTCTTCCTCGCCAACAGGGTTCTGGAGTGACTCCGTTCGTGTTAGGGATCTTCAGCTTAACTCTGCTGCGTCCGTGTTTGGAGTGAAACACTCCGCAAGCTCTCAGAATTTTCAAATTGACTAACCCCAGCATCCGTATCCCAACGGTTAGCCACTTGCTTCTCAATTCACAACCTCGTCCTCGGCCAAATAGCACAACGTGACCTGTTGTACATTTGGGTCTGGGGACGAACCTTATCGCCCTGGAAATGTTTGCGAGGACTCGATTGTCGCTGTCTTCTTCTTCTTCTTCTTCTTCTTCTTGTTCTTCTTGTTCTTCTTCTTCTTCTTCTTCTTCTTCTTCTTCTTCTTCTTCACTGTTCTCACCATCGCTTTCCCGTGCACTGTCATAGATCG
>JAPZDW010004788.1:0-12519 GCA_029814725.1 Acanthurus nigricauda
AGTTGTTGACTTACCAGCACCTGCAGTTGTTCCAGTCTCTGCGGTTCCGCCTGGCCAGCGTCCACAGAGCTTTATTGCAGAGGAACCTGTTGAAGAGGGAAGGAAGATGGAGTCTGGACCGGAACCTACTGCTGATCTCGACCCTGACTTAGAATTGGTTGAGCTGGATGAAGAAGCAGAAACTCCAGTTAAAACTGAATCAGATCTTCCTGCTGACTCAGGCCCACCAGAGGAAAGCACCTCCTCTCAGCCAGAACCTGAAGTCTCTCCAGAGCCAGCACCTGTACCCTCCAGCCCAGAATCGGAACCGCCAGTCCGGCGTCCCACTAGAATACGCCAGCCTCCTAAACGCCTGCAGTATTCAAAGCCTGGGCATCCGATTCTTCACAGCATCCAGTCCCTGTTCCAAGGACTCAGCACTGTGTTTACCTCGGCATTACAACTTGAGGAGACCCCTCTGATCACTGCTTCCTGTGAACCTCCGGTACGCTGCCAGCCACCTGCATGTACGAGGCCGTACATGAGTGTAGGGGGGGAACCCCTGTAACCCATCTTTAGTATTAATTTTATTTTTGTGGCCACTTCCTGTGACCCCCGACCTTGTGAACTCTTTAAGTCACGGGTCACAGAGTTCACTTCCTCTTTCATCTCCACTGTGGCATTTGGCATGGACATATCGGCGTCTCAAACTTTTGAATCAAGCGTTCTGAATTGTGCGTGCTAAACCGTCGCTCACTGGTGAGTCTTTTGTTGGTACATTTCTACTTGATTTAATGTTATAAATGTCGTGTAATTACTCACTGGAGCGTTGTTTCAGCAGCGTCGCTACTGAACTTTTACACCTGAAAAAACTCCGCTGATTGCCGTCGGACCGTGAATGGAGGCTAAGCAATAACGACTCGTTTTCAAAGGTAAAGGATGATTTCATGTAAACTAAGGAAGCCGAATTCTAGGCAGCATCTTAATTTATTTACCCGCTTGGTAGTTTGGAGCGGTATTTCTGTTTTAATCATTTTTTTTTGCACTTTTCTGAATGACGCCAAAACGGCTATGAGGGCTAGTTATATTGATATGCATTGAATTGAATGGAACGTAGCTACGTAAATATATGAATAAATGTTGCGCAATAATTGAACTATTTATGAACATTTAATAATGTAATTTAATAATTCTGCTTGAGTATTTGAAAACAATATTGAATGTATTGATTCATGATCTGTTGAAAGTGCACTTTGATTTAAACTTTGATTTATTGAATGTATTAGCATTTAACGTTTATGATTATGCATACATTGACTTATTTTGTTTCCATTTAGACACAAACTATATTAGTTGAATGAAATATTTATGTGTATTTTTGACCTTTTAGGTCAGGTTTTTTTTTATGGACCAATTGTTGGACCTCAGCTCAAGGATTCATCAACTCACTCACTCAACTCAACTTGGCGAGCTAGAACAGCAAACTGGTAGGACAAAAAAACTGAGTCATACCTACCACTGTGAAGAAACCTCTCCGGATTATATTTTTTTTTCCTTTCCTCCTTCCAAGGGTATGAACTGAATTTTCCTTTTTGGAGAGCTTTATTTTGAACACTTGAACATTGAATTCAATTAAGTATAATTGAATATCGATTTATTGTTGGGTAAGCCATTATTGGATGGTGTATCGTTTGTATTGATTGTTGTTTTTCATGTAACCATTCTTGATAATATATACACTTAAATCGCACTATTGTTTTGTCTATTCATTCACAATTAAGGCTCCTTCAAAGAACAGTCTTCTGTTGCTGCTAGTGTGGCCGTAGTCACCCGCCTAGCCCATGTGCGTTACACTTGTGGCAAGCTAGCCAGGAGCCTGTGATTGTAAATGTTTTATGTATGTGTGTATTTAGTGATATATTAACTTAAAAAAAAAATAAATAAATTAATTAATTAATTAAAATTTAGTTGAGTTGAAATATGGATCTCTTTGAGGAAGCTGGTGTCAATGTTGCTCATTCTGTTATCGTTACTGGTGTAACAAACACTCAAGCAGAAAAAGAAATTATTGATCATTTACGTAGTTACGGTGAAATTAAAACATCGTTTATTGTTACAGAACGTGAAAGCCCAATTTACAAAAACCTGGCCGTTGAATTTATTAATGCTGCAGCCATGGCACAGCTAAAACCGCATTTGCCATATACTTACACATCTCGTTTAGCTACAGACGTTGAATTTGTTGTCATATCACTTAGTGAGAGCGTTGCCACAGCCACAGTGGGGACTCCCCCACCCCCTGACTACCTCCAAGTCCTGAGACGTCTGTCCCAGCACAGTGGCCAATCCTTTGACAATGTCTTGAAGGGCGTTTTTGACCAGATAAGCGCACATTTGGGGCTGGCAGCTGCTGGAAGGGAGCATGAAGAGGAGCATGAAGAAGATTGTGAAGAGGAAGACACTGTGGAGGTACTAGGTACAGAGGCTAGTCAACCTCACATATCCACTCTTCCCTCACAGCAAGCAGGTCATTCCTCTGCTGACCCGCAAGGACCTCAACCCCAGCCAAATCCCACTGTAAATCCGGGACCAAGAATTTCGCTCTCTGGGAACGATTTGAACCCTCCTGAGATACAACGAGTTGTAGTTGAGCACATTGTGCGCCGAGAAGACATGAACATTCAACCTCTGTCTCCACTCAGACTACGTACCTTCTCAGGGAAGCTTCCAAAACCGCAGCATGAAGCAGATTATGATTCTTGGAGATCTCATATTGAACTTTTGAATGCAGATCCGAGCCTTGCACCGTTACATGTTACAAGACGCATCCTGGAAAGTTTACTTTCCCCAGCTGCTGACTTGGTGAAGAGTTTGGGACCCAATGCTTTGCCAGCCACTTTCCTGCATATTCTTGATTCTGCTTACGCCACTGTAGAAGATGGGGAAGAGTTGTTTGCTAAATTCTTGAACACTCTTCAAGACCCTGGGGAAAGACCATCTTCATATCTGCAGAGACTTCAGCTTGCTCTTAGCACAGTGGTGAAGCGTGGTGGGGTTCCAGAAACCGAAACGAACAAATACCTGCTAAAGCAATTCTGCAGAGGTTGTTGGGACAATGTAGTTATAAACAAACTACAATTAGAACAAAAGAAAGACCAACCACCACCATTCTCAGAACTGTTACTCATGCTGAGAACAGAAGAAGACAGGCAGTTGGCAAAAGAGACATTAATGAAGAAGCACATTCCAACAAGTAAGCACCGTGCTAGCCTTCAAACTCACAGCACCAGCGCATGCTCATGTGGCCATTCCTCTGATAAAAATACTATTGACGACCTTAGGAAGCAAATGTTAAAACTTCAGAGCCAGATGTCAGCCTTGTTGTTAAAGACCTCTACCTCTGCCAAAACGGAATATCAGCAGAATAAAAAGAAACCAAAACCTGGCCAAGCAACAACCAGCAAGCCAAAGCCCTGGTTTTGTTTCAAATGTGGACAAGATGGCCACATCTCCCCCACTTGTTCCAGTCAGCCGAACCCTAGCCTGGTTGAAGAAAAACGTCGCCAGCTGAGGCACAAGCAGCAAACTTGGGCAACTAGGAAGCCATTAAACTAGAAGCAGCTTCTACCAAGGGACAAGTAGGAGCTGCAATTGACTGTCCCCACACCGACCACCCATCACCACGGCTACCACTGCCAAAGGGATTAGTGGGTACAAGAAGCACCGGTGAAGTAAAGATCAAAGGAACCAACTTTCACTGCCTCTTTGACACGGGTTCCCAAGTCACCACGGTTTCACATTCTTTTTATAACACCTACCTGTCAGATCATGAAATAAAACCATTAAATGATCTTCTTGAGGTAGAGGGCGCAAATGGACAAAGTGTGCCATACATCGGATATGTGGAGCTCAGATTGACTTTCCCACCAGAGTTCATAGGAGAAGAAATGGACATTGAAACCCTTGCCTTGGTTGTTCCTGACCTGCGATCCTCACAGCCCTCTGTGCTGATTGGCACAAACACACTGGATGTTGTCTATGCCCAGTACTGTCAGTCACAGTCTGAGTTCAATCCTGTGCCTTTCGGATACAAAGCGGTGCACAAGATTCTAGAAATAAGACGCAAATTAACTATCGATGACTACCATGGCATTATCAAGATGCAGTCCACTATTCCACAGACTATTCCTGCTCGGAAGACTGTTGTGTTGGACGCTCTTGCTATTTGTCCATTCCTGCAAGGTGAGAAGGAAGTAGTGATCCAACACCCAACATCCTTCTCCCTGCCTGGTGGCTTAATGATAAGATCTGCTCTTGTCTCCTTACCTCCTCTCCAACCTGGCCATTTGCCAGTGGTAATCACCAATGAATCAGACCATGACATTGTGATTCCTGCCAGAGCAGCCATAGCAGAGTTAAGTGCTATACAAACCATCCTCCATGAGGAGCAAAGGGTGCTTCATCCTTCCACATCTACAGAGCCAAACCCAACCCAGTTGAACTACAACTTTGGAGATTCTCCGCTCTCAGCTGAATGGAAGCAACGTGTAACTGCCATGCTGAACAGTATACCAGAGGTGTTTGCAAAGCATGATCTTGATTTCGGTAGCACAGATAAGGTCCAACATGAGATCAAATTGTCCGATCCAATTGCTTTTAAGCAACGACCGAGACCAATACACCCTCAAGATGTAGATGCTGTTCGCCAGCACATTCAAGAACTGTTGGAATCTGGAGTTATACGGGAATCCAACTCACCTTTCGCTTCCCCCATAGTTGTAGTGCGGAAGAAAAATGGTACAGTGAGGCTCTGTATTGATTACAGGAGGTTGAATGCACAGACCATTAAGGATGCTTATGCTTTGCCAAAGCTAGAAGACACCTTTTCAGCACTCTCTGGCTCCACATGGTTCTCAACGTTGGACTTAAAATCTGGGTATTACCAGATAGAGATGGAGGAGAGGGACAAGTGCAAAACTGCGTTTGTATGTCCTCACGGATTCTATGAATTCAATCGCATGCCTCAAGGGGTAACTAATGCTCCCAGCACCTTCCAACGTCTCATGGAGCGGTGCATGGGAGACATGAACTTGAAAGAAGCACTTGTGTTCATCGACGACCTGATAGTATTTGCACCAACTCTGGAAGAACATGAACAGCGGTTGATGAAAGTCCTTCAACGCCTGAAAGAGTTTGGATTGAAGCTATCAGTGGAGAAATGTGTCTTCTTTCAAACATCTGTTCGCTACCTTGGGCATGTGGTTTCAAGTAATGGTGTAGAGACAGACCCAGACAAGATGGCTACATTAATATCTTGGCCAGTCCCTCAAAATCTGAAAGAGCTCAGATCATTCCTGGGTTTTGCAGGGTATTACCGGCGGTTTGTGCAGGGGTACTCTTCAATTGTTAGACCCCTGAATGAGTTAACTTGTGGATATCCACCCAGCCAGAAAAAGTCGAAACATGCAGGGAAATTTCAACATTACCTGAACCCAAAAGAACCTTTCGCTGGTCGTTGGACTTCTGCTTGTCAGCAAGCCTTTGATGAAATCATTCAGAAGCTCACAACAGCCCCAGTCCTTGCCTTTGCAGACCCAAGGAAGCCCTATATCTTGCACACGGACGCTAGCTCCACTGGTCTTGGCGCAGTCTTGTATCAAGAACATGATGGACGGAACAGAGTAGTTGCATACGCTAGCAGAGGCCTGTCACGCAGTGAAAGTCGATACTCCGCCCATAAACTCGAGTTTTTGGCACTCAAATGGGCGGTAACAGAAAAGTTCAATGACTATTTGTACGGATCTAATTTCACTGTGGTCACAGATAGCAATCCATTGACGTATTTGCTCACTTCTGCAAAATTGGATGCTACAAGCTACAGGTGGCTTTCTGCCCTTTCAACTTTTACCTTCAAGATCATCTACCGAGCTGGGAAGTTAAACACTGATGCTGACGGACTCTCTCGGCGACCTCATCCTGAACAAGTAGAGGACGCCATGTCTCGGAAGGAGCGAGAGAGAATATTGAGGTTCACAGAGCAACATCTTGAAGATCCAACATGTGTTTCTATTGACCAACACTCAGTCCAAGCAGTATGTGATAGACAACTGGTGTACAGCTCACCTGACAGTGATCAAGTTGCTGCTCTCGTGCAAACGCTCTCCATCAATGCTGATAGCCTGCCAGACAGTTTTGTAAATGATTTGCAGTTCTCTTCACCCATGGTGCCATCCCTCTCTGATGCTGAGATAGCTATCAAACAACGAGCTGATCCAGTCATCCAGCACGTTATTGCCCAACTGGAGAGAGGAGAAACTCCGCCACCATCTCTTAGGGAACAGCTCCTCGATCTACCATTATTCCTACGAGAACTTACCCGGTTTGAGCTCCGTAATAATGTTCTTGTTAGGAGGAGGAACATCGGAGGTGAGCCAACTTACCAACTCGTCCTTCCAGAGGAATGTCGGTCTGAAGTTCTCTTCCAGCTGCATGATCAGATGGGTTATTTGGGCACAGAGAGAACTCTGGACCTTGTAAGATCACGGTTCTTCTGGCCACGTATGTCAGCTGATGTCTTCCATAAGATCAAGACATGTGAGAGATGCATTCGAAGGAAAGCACAACCTGAAAAAGCTGCACCACTTGTCAACATCAAAACTTCAAGACCACTCGAACTCGTCTGCATGGACTTCTTGTCAATAGAACCGGATCGGAGTAACACAAAAGATGTTCTTGTTATAACAGATCATTTCACAAAGTACGCTGTAGCAGTGCCAACACCGAATCAAAGAGCCAAGACAGTGGCAAAAGCCCTATGGGATAACTACCTGGTGCACTATGGGATCCCCGAACGACTCCACAGTGATCAAGGGGCCGATTTTGAATCACACACCATTAGAGAGCTCTGCCAGATGGCTGGAATCCATAAAATCAGAACCACACCTTACCATCCACGTGGCAATCCTGTCGAACGATACAACCAAACACTTCTAAACATGTTGGGCACTCTACAAGCACAAGAGAAAACTCACTGGAAGGATTTCATCAAGCCACTAGTACATGCTTACAACTGTACTCGAAATGATGTCACTGGTTACTCCCCATACGAATTGATGTTTGGTCGACAACCGCGCCTTCCTGTAGATCTTGCTTTTGGACTGCCTGTGTCTGAGAAAAAGTCAACATCTCATTCACAGTATGTTGAAAAGTTAAAGTCACATCTTGAAGAAGTCTTAAGTCTTAAGAAGTTACAAGATTGCAATGGAGAATGCCGCAAAAGTCATGGGGCGAAATAAACTCAGATTTGGCAAGCAAGTCACTGCCTCAGATCTCTCTGTTGGCGACAGAGTTCTGGTCAGAAATGTCAAACTACGAGGTAAGCACAAGCTTGCAGACCAATGGGAGTCAGATGTGTATATTGTCCAGAAGAAAGCCGGCACTCTTCCAGTATACACCGTCAAACCAGAGAACAAAGACCGTCCCATCAGAACCCTTCACCGTGATCTGCTGTTGCCTTGTGGCTATTTGTCACCAGTCAGCCACCCAGACAAACCAAAACAGAGGCCATCAGTGACGCCATTGACTCCAGTGACTTCAGAAAACTCAGACCTTCCAGACCATGAAGAGCACGATATGCAAGAACTCTTCTTATCTGATTTACCTGATAGCTCCAGTCCTACCCACTTCACAACAGTTGTTGACTTACCAGCACCTGCAGTTGTTCCAGTCTCTGCGGTTCCGCCTGGCCAGCGTCCACAGAGCTTTATTGAAGAGGAACCTGTTGAAGAGGGAAGGAAGATGGAGTCTGGACCGGAACCTACTGCTGATCTCGAACCTGACTTAGAATTGGTTGAGCTGGATGAGGAAGCAGAAACTCCAGTTAAAACTGAATCAGATCTTCCTGTTGACTCAGGCCCACCAGAGGAAAGCACTTCCTCTCAGCCCGTGGCCCAAAATCGGGCCCTTCCCACTAGAATACGCCAGCCTCCTAAACGCCTGCAGTATTCAAAGCCTGGGCATCCGATTCTGCACAGCATCCAGTCCCTGTTCCAAGGACTCAGCACTGTGTTTACCTCAGCATTACAACGTGAGGAGACCCTTCTGACCACTGCTTCCTGTGAACCTCCGGTACGCTGCCAGCCACCTGCATGTACGAGGTGTAGGTGCAAACCTGGGCAGCTTAATATTGTTACTGTATATTGTAATATTGTCATTGTGACTCAGGGTACAATATCTATAATTATCCTCCTTGTTCATATTCATCCAGTCCAGTTTCCCTAGGCTAGTGGCATTACCTGTAGCAGCCAACAAGGGTACATTCTCAACTTTAGTAACATAGCTATTGGTATGTGATCAGAGGTGGCAAGTTCATAGCATATCTCTATTTTTTCCAGAGGGGCAGGGGCATCTGCAGTGCAAATACTATAATTAAGCTGAGAGGTTGTCTGTCATGCTTCATGGGTAAAGCTCGTATCAGGCAAGAATACTTTGCTAGATAAAATTCAAGTGCTATCATTACAAAACTGCAAAAGATGTTTTACAAAAAAATAACTACTATTGGTAAAATCAGCATTAAAATCCCCTATGACATAGACACAAGCTGAACTATTATCTTCAATGAAAGTATGAACAAAAGCTAATCTGTTTAGTAATTCATCCTAAACACAGCGAAGTTCCCATGTGGCTTCTGGATGGCAAATAGGTGCCCTTTGAAAACATAACATAGTACCTTTTACTCATTCAGTGGAAAAACGTAAAGAATTGCATCATCATCATCAACTTCATCAGTCTAAAAAAACTCAAACTGCCAAGGCGGCATAATTAAAGGTAGACAGACACCTGTGTGCAGTCATTCAACAGGTGTCTAATCAGGAGCCACAGAGTTTGTTGATATTCAATCTACAATAGATCAAATAGATCACTGTATCAATTTTAACAATTAGCAGTAGATTAGAATAGCAGTAGATTAGAATAATCAACTTGTCACGAAAACATGGAGTGCACGTACAAGGTTTCATTTCAAGATAAAGTATCAACATAATAGTAAATTCTAAGCAAATAAAATAGCATCATCATCATGGCCCCCTCAAATATGATAGTTCATCAACATCATGAAACAACATCATGAACATTATCGTTACCACCCTCACCCCTTTTCTGATTGGGAATGTTTTTATTTATGGATAGTATTTAAGGGGTAGAACAAAATATTATGATTCATCATTTTTGCTGTAAGACAGGTCTGAGGTCCAAACCAAAATCCAAGCCAGATGGTGCAAATGTGTAATATGTGTTTGATATGAAAATCCAAAATGCCTCTTGCTGCAGAAGGATTTGGTCCAGATCTCCCACTCTCTCTGACTCGGGTTCTTTTTCACTGCCAGTATATTTCAAAGCAGACACAAGATGCCTCTGCAAAGTGTGCTGATACTGAGTGGTTGAGATTTTTGCAACATACTGTTCTTAAGTGTTCATCAAGTCTCTGTTTTCACTCCATGGTAATCATAAGTGATGATTGACAGCCGGTGAGATATATAACTCCCCTGGTGGTGCATGATATTATTTCCTATTATTATTTTCATTCTTTGGTGAAACCACTAATATTTAATTACACTGTTGCCCTGTGCAAAGGCTCCACATTTATAGTTGCCATCAGTAAGAATTGTTTGAGTAGAGGACACTAGGAGGTATTCTGATCAAAACAACAGCTTACACAAGTAACACCTTAATTTAAAAACACCTTGTTTTGGGGTTGTTAAAGACACAGAATATTGTTTTTTTGTTTTTGTTTTTTAGTTTTGTTTTTTTCATCAGTTTTTAGTATGTACCAGTCTTTTGATAAGATTTTTCTGCACATCTGAAGTACTTTGTACACACACACACACAAAAAAAAGTTCCTCACTCCAGGTAAATTCTTGGGTTTTACTAAATATGTTGTGGATTTTTTTAAAGGATTTCCCTCATTGCTTCATCATTAGTTTTATGACTGTGTTCCCTTCTTGACACTGTAGAAAATCAAAGAAGATTGCCTTTCAAAGAACTTAGTTTGATGATTCAAAACTGTCTATAAAGCAGACTTTTCCTGAGTGGCAGAAGATGATGACTTTCTGCTATTGAGTATTGCTGCAAGAAGGTTTGGCATAAAAATCTGTTTACATTTTGTTGTCTTCATTTATGATTCAGAGATCATGGAGTTCATCCTTTTCTTGTTATATTAAATTGAAAAAAAACAGCACTTTATGAGAGTTCAGAAACTTATGAAAAGCTCAAGTTCCTGTTTAGTTCCTGAAAGGGTCATCCAGAGATCTTTTCCATCAAGCTATATTTTGAAAAAAAGACACTTTTTTGTTTTGTTGAAAATCAAGGTTTTTCTTCCTACCAATCAACGTAGAGATAAAAAAGTATGGGGTCATGGCCTTCTCCATTCAGCTACTTGAGACTGTTTGAAGTAATCCTGTTCAAAAAAGAAGTAATTATGTTGAAGGACAAAATATGCCCTACCCAGAATGTGTTTGTTGGATGGTAGTTTAATATCTTAAATGCTGGGGCCATTGCTTTAAATCCAGTACCCAAAGGGATTATTATTTTTGTATAGCGATTCAGCATCATATGTAGTCAAAACATTATTTGACCTTAATAGTAGAGGGATTGTTTTCAAATATTCAGATCATATTTCCAGAATCTTAAACATATCTGCCAGGATACCCCCTGGTAAAAATCCCAAATGGACTTGTCAATCAAATCGTGTTCAATTTGGCTTTCAAGTTTTCAAACTCTCATGTTCATTAAGTTCTTAGAAGGATGAACCAGCTTCATTTCCCTCCAAACTGCTTGATTAACCTTGTAGGCTTTGATCTTGTATGTTCAGATTTGATTCTTCGCAAAATATAGACATTTACTTTCAGTTAGAAACATTAAAACAGGATATCACCATATAAATAAATAAATAAGGTCATTCGAGCAATGTTACACAAGATATAAAATATCTATATATAAAAGATATACAGTACAAGTATAAACTCAAAATTTTAAGTAAATGCATTAAACTCATATAAATGAACTCATGCTTAAATGCCTGCATTTCTACCTCAATTTAAGTTTCTCCCAAGCACAGTGTAATCCAAAGTGTGTTTGCATGTGCATTGTGTGTGCATGCATAAGTGTTTGCATCTGTGGCTGTCCCTGGATGTGCAATAGTCATTGTTATGAGTCTCATTATCCCCTTAAGGAAGAAAGTCTCTAGGCACTAAGTGACCACTGGTAATAAAAATAAAATAAGAATAAGGCATTAAAAATGTTGAGTGGAGGAAAGTGTAATGGCATGTGATTTTTCTCTTTCTTTTAACTTTAGCAAGCTATGTAGCTCACCTCTTCCTTCCACTATTATTATCTGGTGAGTTGTTTTTTGTTGTTTGTGTCATTGTGTTTGTCCAGAAGTTAATTGTCCACCATCAGCATAGGAGACTTGAGTAAAAAATGTAAATTTAATGACTGTTATTTCTTAACTGTAATAGTTTAAAATTATCATAACCTTGCTGTTTGCATTTGTTATTAATATATAATGGATGGTGTTATCCAGCCACGCCTTCCCCCAGCTATTTTCCAAATTACCACTACATTTTATGCCACCATTACAGTCAGTGTAATTATTACATAGTGGCCTAGAAGGAGATTTTTATAGTTCTTTTGCTGTCCCATCACCATCAGAATGTCAAGGCTAATTTCTGATGGGTTGTCCCCTCATTTATCTATCCAGCATCTATCTGCTTTTAGCACCACAGTCTAGCACTGATTGCCACAAAGAAAAACAAAGTTTGGATCAGCAATGTTTTTTTTTATAAACAAATGACAAAAAGCAGGGAATGCTAGGTATGATTTATGTTGGTTTGCGCTTGGCTAGTGGAGATTATGCAATGTCATCTAAGTATAGTGATAAAGACTTGCCCTAGACACAGCTTAATCATGGGTGGGGTAATTTATGTTTGCTAGTTTTTAATGACAGTAGGGCAAAACAACAGAACAAACTAAAATAGCAAACATTTCACTGTGACAATATATTGGTCATATCAGCTCTGCCCTACAGTAGACTCAGCAAGTAATATGCTCCTTGAATGGCAACAAACACTTACCCACTGAAAACTAGAAAGTGCACAGTCCACCAATGTAATTGTCCCTGCTTGAATGCTGTCCACTCCCTATGAAAAGGAGTGTTACTACTTTCTGCCATCATTTTTCTGCCAGCAAAGGCAAAGTTTTACTATTGGTCCTCATCAACTCTCTGCAGATGGAGTCACTGCTTCAAAAGGCAAATAGGAACCTTAAAGGAAAACTGCACTTTTTTGGGGGAATATGGCCTATTCATCCACAGCTCCTCAGTTTATAACCAAAACCTTCTACCATACATGTACAAGGCATGATTCCTGTAACAGTAGTTATTTTGAAACAGTTTTGCATAACCAGAAAATTTGGTTGTAGCCTCTATTAACCAAGGCGCTGTAATCCAGGCGCTGTGTAGCTATGACCAGAAAAGTAGTTCCTTAG
>JAPZDW010012993.1:0-12284 GCA_029814725.1 Acanthurus nigricauda
TCATTGAGGATCAGATGGATGAAAGCACTCAGAGGGCAGATTAAGAAACTTCTCAAGCAAACCTTAAAACAAGTTCAAAGTGCAGTTTTCTGGATTTAGTCAGACTTTTGCTTTCCAAACACACAAAAAATCACTTACCCAGGTAAAAAAGTAATAAACTTTAATGTACTAAAGATGTACTTAATTTTCTGAAAGTACATTTCTAGCACATTTTGACTTTATGTGTTAAAATAAAGTAAACCAAAAATATATTATAAATGTATTAATTACAAATATATTATTTCCTCAGTAGTACTTCAGTTTACTTAGATAAAGTACACTATTTAGTACTAATACTTAAATTCATATTAAGTATATTCATATAAAATATACTAACACTGAAATATATATAAGTGTTTGATTAGTATATTTATTTATTATGTACTTCGAATGCGTTAAATATAAGTTTAATGTCAGTGTATTTGCATCTACTTTTATCAAGTGCACTTTTAGCACCCTTTCAATAAGTTCACTTTTATAACACTTTTTTTCATATCCTTGTTAGCACAGCAGTGTTAAAGTGCACTTAAAATAAGTATATTAATAATTGAATACTACTTCAGTGGTAAATTAGTGTATTCTTCATAAGTACACTATAAACCAGAACAAATTCATCAGTATGTAGCCATTTCTTTTAGTGTGCTAAGATCAGTTTAAAAGAATGTACAATAACAGTTAATTTCTGCAGCTGACCTTTTCTCTTCAACCTTTTAAAATAATGTATTTTACCAGCAAAATGCAACAATGCTGTTATGTAACAATACCTTTTCTAATTGAAAAAATATCCTTACTTTTCTATTTCAATTTTAAAATGTTAGCAATTAGTGTTATAAAGTATTTGGATTACTTCAACACCACCGTTGTTTTTATGCAATATTTAAAAATCCATCCATTCTCCAAATTTAATGGTGAATTTTGAATAAACATGAACATCAACAACAGAGCACCTTTCAATTGACCATGTGCTTTTATGTAATGCAGTATTCACCAGTATTTCTAATAAAAGAACAGTACAACCTTGTGTATTTCTTATCATCACATGGAAAGTACTTATTCCAAAGCTTGGATTGTTTCACTTACATTTGACAGCAATCAGAAAACACATTACACTTATGAACATATTAAGATGTGTAGATAACAGGAAATTTGCTTTGCTGCTTGACAGAAAAATGAATCTTTTGAAAGTCTTTGATTTTGCATGAAAACAGTCTGTTAAAGTTCAACATTTTGAGGCCAGGTACAGTGCCTTGCAAAAGTATTCACCCATTTTGTTTGTATTTTGTTATACCACAACTGTTATAGTATAACTGTTTAACAGCACAGTCTTTGTGTGTGCTTGCCCATGTGCCTTATCATTTTTACAGATTTAATACTCTGAAGTTGCCATTTTTGGACATTGTCCACTAGTTTTAAGGCACACCAAGAATACACACTGATATGTAATCCCTATTTCTTACAATTTGGCAGTGGTTTCAGCAATTTTTCTCAAACTTCCCCAGTAACTATTTAATCTCTCTCTACATTATTCGGTAGAGGAATAACATATTGTTTGTCTCTTGATTGGATCAAAACACATTTCCTGTGGAACAGGTCAGCGGGCACCGCATAAACATTCCTAGATTCTGACACCTCAGACATAAAAGTGGAAGCAATGTTCAGTTGACTATCCTTGCAGAGCTGTCCATCAGTCTTCACAAGCTCCTTTACCAATATACAGTGCAATGACAAATCGCCTGCTCTGAATACTGACATGCAAAGAATTCTACATAATTTTCCATCCTGTAACTCCACTGTTGAGTTGATCCTTTTTTTTAGACTTCTGTTACTGCTGGAATGATACAGTACGCCTTTTACAATGAAACGGTGATAACAAACACAGTGTTCGACTGTAACACTTAGCAAGTCTTTGATAGCAAGTTTTTCTAATGCTGACAGTTTGTGATGACAGGGATTACCAAAAACCCTGACATTTTCATCCAGGCTAGATGAATTAGAACTTGATACATTGCTGTTTAGGAGATGTAAAAAAATGCATTTCACCCCTTCATTAGCATCTACCATGTACTTTTCGGCTTTTTGTGTTAGACTCCTCCAGCAAAGAAATCTTTTAACTATTTGCTCTGGAACATGTGTTGTCCCATGGAAGTACTGTAACAAAGTGCCATTAAATGATTCGAAGGAAAAAGTTGATGTGGCCCACAAAGGGCCCCAGTTCCTAACACTTGCCGCAAGGTGTGTCAGAAGATGGACATTAAATGTCATATTTGCTGCACCATATAACTTCTCAAACTGCAGTGAGAACTTCTTGAGAGCTCTTTCAGCTACTTCAATATCACAGTGTTTCACCTTTTCTCCCAAAAGAATGTGCATTGCGAACACAAACAGAAAAAGGTGGTTCCAGAACTTCTTTAGTAAGACCCCATTCAGTAAAGGCAGGGCATAGAATAACAGGAATGACCTCCACTCTGACGCTTTCCAATATTTTCTGTCTGCCACAGATCGTGGTACTCTTGTTATCTCAACAGGGGGTTGAATTGCAATGAGCTCTTTGTCAATGCGGTCTGATTTTGCTCCTAAGTACCACTCTTTGTCATGATTTCTTGAGTCAAACCACAGTTTTGCTAATTGTCTTGTCACACCAAGGCAGACACAATGCTGATACTCTGGAACAAATCCATTTATCATTTGAAACTTTGTGAGTTTCATTAATGGTGAAGGTCCTTTTACTCCCATTACAGGACTGTCTGGTGTTGCAGCCATTGCGTGATCAAAATGCTTAGCTTCAGTTCTAAGATGTGGTTTTGGGCCTTTGTTTGTGTAAGGACCACCACCAACATGGTAATAAAAATCACACCCATAAAAGCCATTAAACTGTTTGGTGTTTCTTAGAAGTGGGCGAGCAACTGAATCTGAACTGCATATCAGAGCATACACTTTGGAGACATGTTGCACATTTGCTGAGTCCTTCCATTTAATGCCATTTTGTTCTAAAATTTGCAGTTCATTAACAAATGGCTTCAAAAATGTTAAGAAGTTTGGCTTCTTCTTGCCAAACCAGAGACAAGGAAGACAGATATTTGCCTTGCGTTCTTTAGGTTCGAGTTCTATAACCTGGCACTGAATGGGCCAGATTTGATACTTTGAACTCCTGAAAACTGGAATTCCATCACAGTTCCAAATTAAAGTTATGTCATCCTCACCTAATTCACCTGATTCTTTGAGTTTCTGGTACTCTTCTCCACACTGTATATCTGAAATGACATCTGCACATTGCCAGTCTTTTTTTAAACTTTGGTTTCGTTCAAGCAATATTTTGATTTGTGAAGCCAAACTAAGCACTAGAAAGAAACACCCACTTTTGAGACAGCTCTCTGAATCAGTTACTGCATTACAAGCACCACACTGTAGTTCACTGGTATTATTTACCCCTAAGTAGTTTCGAATGCTGGACAGTAAAAATGGGGGACATAATTTCCATATTGTCCATAAGCTTTGTGAAAAAGGTATGTGGTTACTGGTACCATTCCAGGGAAATGTTCATTGACAATCTTCAGTAGATGTTCCAGTGCCACACCTGTCACACTGTGCCTTAGTACATAAGACATCAGTAAGATTAAACTTTGTCCCTTTGTCAGTGGAGCTCCAGGATACGCTGGATCATCTCCATCCAACAAAAATGTCTCTGCCTGTGAAGACATAAAAAAAGACAAGATAGAAAACTGTTACATTCATCTGCATTAAAAGAGATTGTTTACAGATTTACAGAAAAAGCATACTGTACAATAATACATGTTAATAACCTGTTGGTTTGGTGTCTCTTGCTGATCAGGTGGAGTAGCAGGCACACTGCATCCTGGTTGCTTCTCTAACATGTCCTGGCAAAATATAAATGTAAGCATAAATATTTTCATTTTCATTTCTTTTATAGTTTTGACATATAAAACAATACTAGTGCTCCAAAAGATAAGTGGTAACTACTACAAGTCATCTGGTAGTTTTTACATTTAGAGAATTTACCATGTTGCCTTCTGGGGTTGTTAGCAGAGAGTTATGCAAATGGAATACACACTAGCTTCATATAAAACTGATGTGATTTCAGGGGAAAGGATGAATGTAGTGCCTATATTCGGTAAATATACAAAATGTGTAGCTCCTTGCCCAAACCTAGAAAACAAATGAACTCTATTAACAAATCAGAAACAAGAATACTGAAAAGCACTAATCCTTGGGTGGATGCAAGACAGGGCATCTGTTTCTATCAAGACAGTGAGTTCAAACATTAAGCCAAAACTGCATAATAATGCTTAATAAAACAACAAAATTGTTGTATTGGCGGAATAAAACATCAGATTTAAGTCACATTAAGCAAGTTAAGCCACATTTGCATTATATGTGCAGTGAAGATCGAACAGATGGATAATATCCAGGAAAATGGTGACTACAGCTTCACATACTGAAGAACTGTATTAATTAAGGGAAGGTATATGTCACAGCCATCAAGTGCCAATGTAGGCTATAAGTCAGCCACCTGTTAGGAACTTTGTTAGCCTCATGTGGAACTACCAATTTGCTTGAATTACAGTGTAAATTAAACATGAATGAATAATGCAATCATACTTTGAAATAGTTATATGTAGTTATAATTCTGTGACCAAATGAGACCTTGCTGGTGATCACTTTCAATACATGTTTATTATCGGTAGCCTATATTACTATTTTAAGACGTCGGTTTAAAAAAATAAAAACTACTCTATTCACATTTTCTGTATCGATTAAAGGGGTTGTTTTTAGCATAAAAATGAAACTAGTAACTTGTAACTATAGTACCTGTGCTTCTGGTCCGATTTGCATATCTTTTTGATCCCCACAAAATTGAAAAGTGCAGTGTGAGTAGGTGGAGGGTGGCAATTCTAGCACTGGGTGGGTCTTTCTGGAGACTCCCTCTCCGGCAGGCTGCATATAATGAAGATATAATACATGGAAATTCTCAAGTGAAGTATTAATGACAATAATACATGTTTGTGTCTCATTTTAAGGAAATACACTGTAGGGGCTAGGACAATCATTACTTTCATCACGTTTAATTCAATTGAAATGACAATTATACAGAAACTATACATATAGTATAACACAGCAATTAATATCAACAATTTCAATTGCTGGTATTTTAATACCTCTGATGAATCTCTGTTTGGTCTGTCCTGAAGCAGTTGCTCTTTTATTGGACTGACAAAATGCTTTCCTCTCAAACATTCTAAAGATGACTGACCGCTTGGTCCTTCTGCAACAAGGCCCTCATCGGGAACATTCTGATCATGAGACAGCACACAGATTTATTTAACTATCATACTGTAAACATTTAGGGTATGATAAACATTACAAATAAAATTATGGATGAATAAAAGCTTTAGAGGAAAGTAATATGTATTTTGTGAACCCCTTAATTTTATTTCAGAATGGAAGCATAAAACATAGTAATGATCACTGTTTTTACCTGTTTGTTAGTTGTGGGATTGTCTCCTGGATATTCCTCCAGAGAATATGTTCGTTCACCGTTATTTGAAAGTGGAATCTGGGGAGTGCAGTTGGAATGTCAACTTGCATGTAACACTATCTGCAATTCATATTGTTGCGAACGAAAAAAATGGTCTACCTCTTTCAAGACCTCTCTATTGTTAGTTGTACAGGATGCACTGAGGTATTTCTTGTAATTCCCTCTGCAGTTTAAAGTATTCTGCAATGAACAAGAAGGTCCTTGCGTTTAAAATTAAGAATTATTAATCTTATTCTATAATCACTGCTGTTGTTGATAATAAAATAAATGTGAAAGCTCAAATACCTCTTTCTCTTTTGCTAGCCGTCTGTATTTGGCTGCCTTTGAAGGTTGGCTCGACTCATTCAGCAGATATTCTTTGTAATGTCTTTTGGGTGCCATGTCTGCGAGCGGTTTTACAGTTTTTCTCTAAGCCCGGTAAAATACATCCATGGGTAAAGTAAAATGCAGAGGGCGCTCGCAGTGTCCTGGATAAAACGTCATCGTAACATTACTGATATGTGCGCATGCGTGCATGGACATTACTACGGTGGCCGAGAGGGACCGTACATTACGGTGTACACAGACTTTTTTAAAATTTAATTACTCTTTTTTTTTTTGTTTTTTTGCAAGAATGTAGAGTCTGCGTCTGACAGACAATTTTCAATGTCAAAATTGAAAATTTGCATGTGGTGGACATTTTTCAAATTGACCCTGAAGTACTCGTGGCGCTGTGCTGCCGCTGATTGGTTACCCCGGAATGCAACACCTGCTTGAATGTAGATGCTGAGGGAAGCATTGTTGCAGTTGAGTTACAATGGCGCAGTTCAAGTTCAGGATGTGTTATTTTAGGGACAACACAATTCACGTTGAAAGTACTGACATTGTGACACCTCAGTACAGACAGCAGCTTGTTCAGGTATTAAAATGGCCGGACCTCTCCAGTGAAGAAGGATGGATACAAGTGTGCTGGGGCACCAGGAAAGCACCTAAAAACAAGGTGGCCGCAAAACTGCTCTTACTCGGAGGTTTGTATTGCTCGTGCATGGTGTGAAATATCTTTTGAATAAATATTCTTTCTACTAATGACTAAGATAATAGGCAAACTTATCATTCACAAGCTGCATTAGCTAACTAGCTAGCTAACTATGTTTATAAAAAGACTTAAAGTGACTTGTGTATAATATTAGATTGACTGTGGTGCATTTCACGAGACATACAAAATATCTAAAATATTGAGCAAAAGAGGGAAAAAAACATGGTTTTGACAGTTTGTCTGATGTATGGTTGTGGTTACAGACAACTACAAGGAGTGGATGGGAAAAAAAGAAGCCTTCCTCAAGGATGAGGACATCTGGCACATGGCAGTTGCAAGGAGAAGGACCACACCTTGTACCACAACACATGATGGAAGCAAACCAAAGGTTATTTTTGTTGCTTGTGTTGGTAGTTTCTTTAGAAAACACACTTTAATTAATAGTTATAGGCTATTGTGTTGCAACTAGGGATGCCACAATACCACTAATTTTATAGATAGTTCTGACGGCATTCAAATTTGTCTATAACAAAGTCGATAACAGTGTTGCCAACTATTTTCAGTGGGAAGTAGCTAAAGCCTGCAGGAAAAGTCCTGGATGTCGCTAGATAACGTCACGTGCTAATTTGCATATATATGATGGCATGACTTTATTACATATACACAAAATAAAAAAAATATTTTAAATTAAGTTAAACTAAACTGACTGACCAGCGTTTATTTCAAGAGGCTCCTCAATGTGCATCCAAATCTGCCTCTAATATTAAAAAACTGTTTATACAGGCTGTTGCATCGACTGTAACTGAAGTATCATGAACAGAGAGATGATCATGCACTGGAATAAATTCACTATTGTTAACTCTGTCTATTTTGACAAAACAAAATCAAACTCAAATAGTTAAGTTAAATCATTTAGAATAAAAACGATGGGGATCAGTGATTGGTCTTTAGGCATGCACATTCACAGTTCATCCACGTCTGTGTGGCTGTTGATTGGTCCACTGAAGGTGTTGCTGCTGCTCTGTCCCACCCACTGAACAGTCCACCCAGAGAGCTACATTAACACTCATTCACTGAGAAATACTGGCGACTCCCTTCAAGAAAAGTAGTTAAGATCTGTCCGAAAAGTCGCTAGATATGACGCGAGTCGCTTTAAAAAAAAAATCGCTAAAGGGTTCTGAAAAGTAGCTAAATCTAGCGACAAAGTCACCAAGTTGGCAACACTGGTCGATACTACTGCAAAAACATCCTCATCATCCTGATAACATGAAAATAGAATATATCAATTATTTAGTAAAAGTCACAATATGTTGCTAACACACACGTGCACATATATTTTGATATACTGAGCAGTAATGAAGCTAACTGCTGTGTTTACATTTACACAGCAGTGGTTGCAGTGACAAGACAGTTTGCAGCTTCATGACTTGTCACTACATGTTTATTAATGACCTGTTGCTGCACTAGCACTTACCACAGCGATTGTTTTTTCCTTTTGCCCTCCCTCCTCTCTTTGCATTTCACATCAGATTAAAACACCTGTACGTTCAAAATGCTGCTCCATTTCGTATCATACTTACCAAAGTCTTGATTCACTGAAATCCCTATTTGTAGGTTGGTTATGCTTTTAATATCTTGTCTCATCTTTTTTATGAAAAATGATATGAAGTGAATGTCACCCACTGAATTATTTTTAATTGTAACACATAAAATCGTTAATGAATTTATGACACTGTAATACTATGATGTTTTTTAGTTGAAATGTTTTTCTAAAAAAATCTCTTCACCAGAAAGCATCTATGGCATAGTTCATATGTTGTTGTCATGTAATACATTCTTTCTCTTCGGTACAGAAAAAAAGAATTACTGCAACTTCCAGTCTCACTTCAGATGAAGATGAAACACAGATTGACCCATCACAAGTTCTTCAAACAAATGTAAGTATTTACGGGAATAAGGGAATATTGTGGGAGGATAAGACATATTTTTCATTATAAGTGGCTTTAGGTTTGACAGCAGTGCAGTTGCAGAAGTGGATGGTGGCACTCCAGCTGTGTTAGTTTTGAAATACTGACTGTTTAGTAAGTACAAAAACTACTACAACACATGACAAATTGTATGATATGAAAAGATAAAATTGTGAGTAGTGAGTACTGTTCCTCTGGTGAAATATGGTCTGACAATACCTTAATAAGCTGTACAGTAGGTGATAGATTCTACAAACATCTACAAAGATGGATATTTACCCCTCTCTTGCCTTTGCAGTTTAACATTTTACTTTTTCTGCCCTTTGTTTAAGAAGCCGAAGATGACAAAGGCTGCAAGAGACAGAGCCCTTTCCCAACTGAAATCCTTGCTGCTGAGAAGAAATCCAACAACCTCCGCCCCCTTGACAAGTGAAGACGATACAGACATAGACACCAATGTGGACTTATTTGACCCACCTCAGGCTTCGGGATCAACTGTAAGTATTTACAAAACACAAGAAATAAAAGTAGAATTAGGGCCCTATTGTTTCCGCGATCACAGAATCTCGGACGGAATCGCGGAATTGAGCAATAAAAACGGAATCTACTTTTTAACACGGAATATCACGGAAAATGACATAATTTGACTGAAATGCTGTTATTGTGAGGAAGAGGAATGTAAACCCAGGGGGAATTTTACCAGAGGGACGCTAATCTGCGTGACACAGCCCTGAAATTCACCTGCGCCCCCTCCCGCTTTAAAACAATCTATGTTTCAAAACATGCGAACATGGTGAAGCGGCTTCACAATAATCCGCCTTCGCTTGCAAGAAAATTTAAGAAACACGACACTACACTCCAGGTGAGTCATACTAACATAGCATTGTTGACATTTTCATTTATGCAGGACCTCTGCCAAGGGGAAAGTGAAGAGGAGAGTGTCCTGATGGATCAGCCCAGATCCAGTGTTGACATGCAACAGGAAGTGATGGATGCTCTGAAAGGTATTCATACAAAGAAGAATTGCTTATGTTTTTTATGTCAGTAATTGTATCGATAGGAGCCTTATCTCTCATATATCTGTGACTTGTGTTTTTTTTCCTTAATGCAGAAATACCAGCCTTAGTCAAGTGTGTCAGAGATCTTATTACAACCATGAAGAGAATGCCACCTGTCATGGACACTGACAGTACAAGTTCTGGTTCTTCCAGTCCAGCTCCAGAAATGGTATGTTTTGCATTTATACACGTTTTGTAAATACTGCCTTTTTATTACAGTAAACATTTCATCCAAAATTGTTGTAAACTACATGACTGTTAGCAGTTTTGTCTCTGTAGTCTCGACCCACATTTTGCACGTACTGTATTTGATAGAAACTGTTTTTTCCATTTCAGCATGCAGTTGTTCAGAAATTATACTTTAATTCATTGAAGACCACTTGCAGAAATTACAACTTAACTAATATTTGGCATTCAATAGTTCGGCTTTGTCTTTTAAGAAATGCATTCCAGCAATGTATTCCTAATACCATTTCTAATAATTGACTAACTCTATTTCCTGGACACAGATTTCCCTGGGCAACACGGGGGTGCAGGTCAGCAAAATCTGTTTCCGAAGACTAAACCGAACAAGAATGTCCCTGTTCACACAGGACTTAGCTGTGCTCATCTTTGGGCGGGATGTTTTGGCATCCTCGACTCTCACAGGAAAACCAGGGCCTACTGGAACAGCGAAAGAGCAGCTAAATCCGGAAAAGCTGAGTGCCCTTGTTGGTAAGTATTGGTTAAGTCTATTTTTCCTTATGATCATTTTGTTTTTATGCCTCTACCCTTGCCTTGGCCATAGCCAGAAGCAACATGTTTCAGATTGCCCTCATGTATGTATGCCCCCTTCTTGCTAATGTGATAACTCTGGAAAAGCATGATTTGTAACACCATTTTATTTGTCCTTTTCTATTTTACAGATACAGTTATTGCTGAAATTCCAGGAACAAATGTGTCTGATGTGAGGGCAGTGATTCGGAGAAAATGTAACAATGAGAATTTTGTGAGCAAAAAGAAACAGTAAGCAGTAACATCAGTAACTGTTTGTAATCGTTTTTGTTTGTTTGTTTTTTGGTGGACATACATTTTGAGTTTAAACAAACTGTGTCAATGTTTCACATGCAAAAGTTTCAAAAGTCAGTTTAATGTTCATCCCTGTCATTACTAGCTTCTCTGCGGTGCACAGCTAGCAGGGTAGTGCTAGCACAGCTATTGTTTCTTTTTCTTTTTTCCTTTTATTATTGTTTTTTAGTTAACTTGTTAAAGAGTATGACTAAAAAGAATTCTCTGGGGTCAGATGATCCAAATTTGAATAAAAATGTTCACTGAAGAGAAACTGTTTGAAAATGTTGTTTAAGATGTTGTTAAAGATGTACTTAAATGTACTTTATTATGCACATTTTCCCTGTAATGCCGTGCATGTTAAAAATAAACTTTTTTTCTACCTCAAGTATGTTCTAATTATTTTTTATGTTTACTTAAAAGTAATTTGAAATTCAAATTAATTATAAAAAATATATACTTTCTGTGTATTGTTGAAGTGTACTTTAATGAAATACATCTAGTATACTTTCTGCACACATAATTAGTGTACTCACAGTATATTATTTTCGATGTGCTAACAATGTACTTAGTATACTAATGATATATCATGAGTGCTACTTTAGACATACTAAAGTACAACTTAGTGTACTTATCTGTACTATTTTGAGACACCATTAAGATGAACTATAATATACTTAAGTACAACTTTTTAGTTTTTATTTAATTTTTGTGAACATATTTAAAATGCAATGGCAACACATTAAGATTAAATTAGAAATACATTTCCAGTATATTCTAAATTTATTAATAGTAATCTGAAAAGTGGATTAAAGTATACTGTAAATCGAACTAAAGAACATTATAAATAAGTACAGTATTAGTAGAGAAAAGTGTACTTAAGTATATTTAAGTTGATCTTAATGGTGTCTCAAAATAGTACAGTCAAGTACACTAAGTTGTATTTTAGTATATCTTAAGTATCAATAATGAAATATCATTAGTATACTAAGTACGTTTTTAGTACTTGAAAATAACACACTTTGAGTACAATAATTTTGTGCTTATGAAGTACACTAAGTGTGCTTAAATTGAGTATGTTAAAGTATACTTTTTTTACGCCTGGGTAGTCAAGGTGTTTTGGATGAGTCGGCATCTGAGCTCCTTTGACATTTGGCAGTTGCGCTCTTCGCCTTTCTTTGACAACTCAAAGTACTGTTGGCAGACTTGCTCATGTTCAGTGTCGGTGTGCAATACATAATCTGGAGAGGATAACTTAACAGCCAGGGCAACATAATGGCTTGAATTCCAAGTCTAAGACAGAATTTTACAAGTAAAATTGTTAACACTGAACTACATTATAGATAAAAGTGCAAAACCATAATAATGCGCATTAATTAATATACATTGTATAATCAATGCACATGCACATGGGTGGGCTGCCTGTTAATTGCAATGGCTACAAAGCAGTAATGATTGTGAATATGTCAGAACAACCAACAAGGAGAAACTGAACATATTGTTGAATTTCAACACAGTACAACATCTGTTTAACCTGTAGCACCTACACAATAACTTATTAATTTTCAAACTAGGAATTTTACAAGCGCACACATGAAGCATGC
>JAPZDW010022111.1:0-15829 GCA_029814725.1 Acanthurus nigricauda
GATACATTGTTATTTATAGACATTCTTCCATGTAGCTCTGACAAAAAAAGACTGGCTATAAGTGACATGACTATACCACTCTTTGAATTTTTTATTCATTCATACCAACAGCAATAAAATACTCTTTGTAACATGTTTCTTGTTAAAGGCCACAATGGCAACAGTGTTGGTCTAAGAATAAACCCTTTGTTCGTCAAGTCCTGGAGTTTTGACCTCATTAAAATTTAGTTAATTGCAGGGAACAAAAACATAATACCTGCATCTGAAATGTAGGGAAGCAAAAGTATAAAGTAGCATAAAATGAATATACTAAAGTAAAGGCATTTATCTACAAACTGTTCTTGTATATAAAATTGTTAATTAAAAGCTTGTTAATAGTTAAAATAATGCCTGTCTGTCATTATTGCATGATGGTTAATGTTAATTTGCAAGACTCAACCCAGGCACTACTGCAGTCTGCAGTCTTGGAAAATTACATTATGCATAGTAGAAAAAAAATGTGGTAGTGTATGGAGCCAGAGTGTACAAGAAACTTTTCCCCTTTTATCTGGAAAATGATACAGCACATCTTAAGCTCAGTAAATTAAAATACTCCATAATACACTCAATTTAGAGATTTGTTCATTGCTGGAAGCCTTTTTTCCCTAAGAAAATATGCTGGAACATTAAACATAATTTACTCCTTCCTTCTCTCATGTTTAGTTTTGTTAGCAGGTTAGTGGGCAGCTACTTTTGAGGTCACCAAGCCGTGTTCTCAGTCAAATTTTGGAACTGTGAAGGTTTCATGACATAAAAATAAAAACTATTTAATGACATAGTTGTCAAAGGTCAGTTTTATAATTAGATGAATTCAGTAGGCCTGTTCCACGTTTGAAGACTACACTTAATTGTTCAAATCAAAAATAAAACAACATCAATATTAAAGCATTTTCCCAACAGAATAAACCAATTTCTAGTGGATGTCTTTTTTAAAAAAATCAGGAGTTTTTTTGTTTGGGTTCTGGTTCCTCCCTCAGAATTGCATCTCTAAGATCCGGTCTTCATCTTCTCACAGTTTTTTTTTTATTTTTATTTTTTTTATTATACGCTTTATTGTTCAACAAGTATACAAGAACAGTATACAGAAAGACATAGATAATATGGAATACAGCCAGGGGTAAAGCCATATACTATAAATTATAAGTGAAAACATTTAGAGAAGAGCATATATTCAAGGTTTTTAAAGCTTTTTTGTTGTCAGATTTTTCCAAGAGTTGTATGTAATGTTCCACATCTTTGAGAAAGAAAATAAAATTGGGTTTCTTATTACTGTATTTGCATTTGTGAATGAAAAATTTTGCCAGAATAATTAGTAAATTTATAAGGAAAAAAAGTTTTTCTTCTTTCTTTGGCCTTTTGTAAAAACAAAATAAAACATTTTCCCATGACAAAGCAAAGTCCTTGTGAATATAGTCAATAATAAATCTGCTGAAGTCCTTCCACAGTTTCTTGGTATGTGAACAATGCCAGAAAAGATGCAACACAGTCTCTGGGTGGGCCTCACAGAAAGAGCAGTCCGTATTTATGTCTCTTTTGAATTTTGCCATGTAGTGATTGGCAGGATAGTATCTATGAATAATTCTGAAAGATACTTCTTTCACCTTATTAGTGATGAGGTATTTATGTGGGATCATCCAAACCTTGTTCCAGTCAATGTCATTTACAAAACGATTCCAGTATAATATAACATGTGAAACAAAAACAACATCTTTCTGAAATAAAGCACGTAAATGTCTGTTATTATTACGAGAACGTGGTGAAAAACAAATCTTACCAATAGGTGAATCAGTTGGGTCAGGCAAAGAAATTGAAGGGAGTGAGAGATTAGAGAGATTCCTAAAGAGCATTAAGGTACCTGAAGGGATAGCATCGAATACTATGGCAAATTCCTTAGGAGTGACTGGAAAAGTATAGGTAGCTAAAAATTCTCTATAAGAAAATAAAAGTCCCTCTTCATTAAACAGCCGACTGACCAAGATAACATTGTTCTGGACCCATCTCTCCAAAAAAAGTGACTTATTCTTAAATAGGATGTCTCTATTATTCCAAATAATGTATTTGTGAGGTGAGAAGTTATGTTTGTAGATTAGAGACCAAGATAAAAAAACCTGCCTATGGAAAGCTGAGAGTTTCACAGGAAGTTTATCTACATTGTAATTACAACTCAAAATAAATTTCAAACCACCAAAGCGAGAAAAGATGTGATGAGGTATGAAATTCCAAATAGAAACAGGATTTTTTAAGAAGTGCCGAGCCCAATTAATTTTAAAGGTATTATTAAGAGTGGCAAAGTCTAGAAAATTAAGGCCCCCATGTTCGTAGTCATTCATGACAACGCTTTTCTTTATATAGTGTGTATGATTTTTCCAAATAAAATCAAAAAGTAAGCAATCTATATTTTTAATCGTTTGATTGTCAAGATAAATGGAAAGAGCTACGTATGTGAGCCGAGAAATTCCTTCAGCTTTAGTAATAAGAACTCTGCCTTTTAGGGACAAATCCCTCTGTAACCATTGATTCAGTTTATTTTTGGTTTTTTTAATGATTGGGTCAAAGTTCAGACTGCATCTCAAGTTTTGATCTTTAGATATTAAGATACCTAGATATGTAACTTCTTTTTTGACAGGAATATTATCAATAGAATTAACTTTATTGTTGTTTTTCACAGCTAGAAGCTCACATTTATGTAAGTTAAGGCACAAGCCAGAGGCCTTAGAGAAGTCATTTATTACATGGAGAGCAGCAGGAACTTGACTGGCATTTTTTAAGAAAAGAGTTGTATCGTCCGCAAGTTGGCTAATGGTGACATCTTTACCAGCTATAGAGATACCTTGCACAGCACTGTTAGTAATATGAATTGTGAGAATTTGAGTACAGAGTAAAAAAAGATAGGGCGAAATAGGGCATCCCTGGCGAATGCCACGTTTCAAATTAAATCTTGGGGTCGTGCCACATTTCATCTTAATGGAGCTATTGCCATTGGCATAGAGAGTCTTAATAGCTGAACAGAAAAAGTCACCAAAGCCTAATTTCTTTAAAGAGTGAAAGATGAATGGGTGTTCGATCGTATCGAAGGCCTTGTAAAAATCAAGAAAGAGAATGAAGGTTTCCTAAGAAATTAAGTCAGAATAGTCAAGAATGTCAAAAACAAGCCTAATGTTGTTAGATATATGCCTATTTCTCATAAAACCTGATTGGTACTCATCTATTATTGTATCCAAGACCTCTTTAATTCTTTTGGCAAAAATCTGAGCAATGATTTTGTAGTCATTGTTGAGTAAAGAAATAGGTCTCCAGTTATCAAGAAGCAGTACATCTTTTTTTGCCTTTGGAATCAATGTTATAAGACCTTGTGTGAGGCTATGTGGAAGAGCATTTTTCTCTATACTTTCTAAGAAAACCTGTAAGAGAAAAGGGGCTAGCTGCATTGAGAAAGATTTATAAAATTCTGAGGTTAGACCATCAGTACCGGGAGATTTATTATTTTTAAGGGCAGCAATGGCATCTGACACTTCTTCTACAGTAAGAGGTGCATCACAATAGTCTTTATCCACAATGTCAAGAGTTTTTAATTCTTTAATTGAGTTTAAGAAAATAGCGGCATCCTGTTCATTATAATTAGAACTGTATAGATTACTGTAAAAGTTACAGCAGTGTTTTGAAATTAATTTAGCATTGTAACTTAAGACTCCATTAATATTCAGTTGATGGATTGAATTAGTTTTGGCACGCAGCTTTTCAAGTCTAAAAAAATAAGCTGAATTTTGTTCTCCCTCTTCTAGCCACCTTTTCCTTGATCTTATAAAAGCTCCTTCCGCCTTGCGTCGATAAAGGTCATCCAAATTTTTCTGAAGGTCTAAAAAGTGTAATCTGTCCTCTTCAGAAATCTCATCAGGGCTTTTTTGGTAGAAAGAAGTTATTTTAGATATAACCTCTTCTTCCTCTGCTCTTTTAGATTTAGATACAAGGGACCCATATCTTCTTAAAAATTTACCAGCTTCAAACTTAAACAATTCCCAGTTGGTGCTGTACAAGTTCTCTCTTCTAGCCTTATTCCAAAAAAGTGAGATCAGATTACTGATTTCTGTTTTAACTAATTCATACTCTAATAATGAATTGTTCAGTTTCCAGTAGGAAGATCTGTGTGATATATTATCTGTGGTGGAAAGCTGGATGTTAAGATAAATTGCTCTATGATCAGTTAAGGGTGTGGCAAGGAAATTAGTAGTAATTTTAGCATTCTCAACAAAACTGGATATTAACCAAAAATCAATGCGAGACTGTCTTGAGCCTGTCCTGTTGCTCCATGAGAAAGCTTTTTAATCTGGAAACTTCTCTCTCCATATATCTACAACACCAAATTTCTGCATCAAAGATTTAAGGTTCAAGTTGATGGATGAGGGCTGTCCTGGGGGCCATCTATCAACTACATTATCTAAGGTAATATTGAAGTCACCACCGATTAAAAGAACAGAGTTTGGGTATTTAGATAACCAAAAATCAAATCGTCTTTCTAAGGAATTAAAAAGTTTGTCGTTTTCAGGCTTTGTGTTATATCCATAAATGTTGACAGTAATAAAAATAATATTAAGGTATTTAAGCACTAAGCAAATATAGTGACCCAAAGAGTCACAATCAGAATGTAACACTGTACCATTAAATGAGTTCTTTAGTGTGCAGACTCCGGCAGAGTGATTTGTGCCATGAGAAAACCAGATATCATTACCCCATTGTGATTTCCAAAAATTATTCTCTTCAGATGTAGAATGGCTCTCCTGAAAGAAACAAAAGTCAGTATTAAAATGTTTGGCAAATAAAAATAATGCTTTGCGTTTACAGTTTTGTCTTAAACCCCTGGCATTAAGAGAAACAAAAGATAATGACATAGTTAAGTATAACAAGAACTAATGAGAAAAAAAAATAGTCTCTGAACACTTAGTAAGAGAGTATCATAAGGGGACTGAGATCTGCAATATTAATATGAGATTTAACGGTAAGCTATGTCTCAAAGAGCAAACAGCCAACCTAAACTACAGCATTCCTGAATAGCTGCCCTAGCCAAAAGGCCCAGAAAATTGTCCGAAGCGCAGGAACACAATTCTTTAAGTAGAGGGAAATATTTCTGTTCCATTGACAAAGCCACGACCTCCAATGAAGTAGGCCGTTTTGCCATCCTCCTGTGCTTTTTTTATGGTGGGCCACAGTTTGCTCCGACGCTCCCTGTCCTCTTTCGGAAGATCCTCCGCGAACTTCAGGCCGTTGTTCATCATGTAGGAAGAGGATTTTGCAGCTTTCCATACAGAATCCCTGCTGAATCGCAAGGTGAACTGAATGATGATGCCTCTGGGTTTGTTTACATTTGGCCGCTTAGGGCCAAGGCGATGCACGGTGTCGATGGTGTCAGACAACCTGTTTTTTTGCTCTGGAAGAATAGCTTGACATATTTCAGTAATTTTCTTCCGTGGATCCTTTTCATCTTCTGCAACTCCGTAGAGTCTGAGGTTCCATCTCCTTGAATATCTTTCTAGCTCAGAGATCCTTTGCTGGCACATGTCCACTCTTTTTTCCTCATTTGCTGTTTTTTTCTCAAGCGTACACACTTTCCCTTTAATATCTTTGACTTCTTCACAAACAAAGTCAACTGTCTTTTTAAGACCCTCAATTTTTAGTGCATTGGCACTTACCATGTTCTCAGTGCTGTCAAACCTCGTATTTATCAGTGCAGAGAGAGTAGCAATTATGTCTTTTTGATTAACTTGATCCGGGTTGTTGTGAGAGAGCATCACCTTTTTTGGGGCCGGAGACTTGCTGGGGGTGATGGGAAGAGGTGGAAAGTCATCCATGCCGTCGTCGTCGGGGACTGGGAGGGCCACGGAGGGATTGATATAATCGTGGCAGTTGTCAATCAACACGTTGCCCGCGTTAGCAACAACAGGATGTGCTAACGTTAGCTTCTGTTTGGCGTTAACTGAAGGTCTTTTTCTATCTTTCTGAGTCAACATTAAGCCACCTGTCTTGAGTGGTTGAATATTGTTGAAAAAACTGAGAAGGCGTTTGCCGACTTGGAAAGTACAACTTTCTTTTTTACCATTTTTCAGAAGTATTTTTTGCAGAGCTCGGCAGAAAGCTTCCACTCACTTGGCCATCTTGGCACGCCCCCCCAACAAGTAGGATTTTTTTTCTCCTGCCAGTGCTTCTGTGACGTATGGCTAGCGAATGGGATGGCTAATGCTAACAGCAAGAAGCCGGAGCTGGAGACACTCCGCAGTCATTAAAATCACCCGTTTGGGATCACTTCGGTTTCCTGGTTAAGCATGAAAAAGGAGTAACACAAGTGGACAAGACAATCGCCGCAAGGCACTCCAAACGTGTGAAAAAGTATGGCGTTTATTATTGGTCATAACTCTGGTTTTACTTGGCCTATCAATGCAGTTCAAAAACTGTTACATAGTTTGAAATCCGCACTTTCAACACAAGTTGAAACAGAGTCTCAGTGAGTCTCGAGTCTTCCTGCTACGTCATCTTAAATCGGTCATGTCATTTTGACACGCCAGCGACTCCAGAGTGTTGATTTTTGTGTACCGTTACAGCCTTAGTTTTGATAATCGAATATCCTGCCTGCCCCACTTTAGGTTGTTTCCCCCTGTCGTGAGTCCCCCGTTTGTGAGTTTAGTTTAGTTACTCATCTGAATTATATTTGATTTCCTCCTCTGTTTTGTAGTTTTAGAGTTTTGTGTTTTTGTAGTTTTTGTAGTTTAGCCTGTTTTGTTAATGAGTTTGGTTTAGTTTATTTTGGACTCCACCTGCCTGCCTGTTCTCTGTGTCCTGACAATAACATGAAGAGAGTGTAGGTGTATATAATATAACAAGTAGAAGTGTAAATATATACTGTGGTTTCAATTGCATTATTTCTGACATTTGTTTATTTATAAGAAGGAACAAACAATTTTATTCCGTGTTTTTGCTCTAAGTCATATACAATGAATTACAATTTATATTTTTTCTGATGGGGCAGTGGGTTGCCAGAGTAGGAGTGGCCTGACAAGGTAGTTGAAGGATCTGTTGCATAGGACCGTCTTTAATGTTTTGATTCTAATCTCTCTTCCTTTTTTCTACAGATATGAATGTGGTCTTGTAAAGACTGTGGGACAACTGTATCAACAAGACTCCATCTACTAAAACACTATAGGTTAGCTCACAGCAATTTTGGCCACAGACACCCATACCCATGCACTTATTCTGATTGCCCGTGTGTATTCAAAACTTGGAATGCTCTTCACAGTCATATAAGCAGGTCACATACTAATCAAAGTGTTGAAAAATGTGTTACTTCAGCTACATTTAACTGTCAGTTGTATACAAGCACCAACATAGTATCAGCACAAGAGTATTTTTGTCATATCAATGACCATCTCAAGAGCCATGAAACAGTGAATTGTATGTTTCAAGGCTGCTCTTTCCAGACAAATGTTTACGGTACTTTCAAGTCTCACAAAAATAGAAAACACACTCCATATTCTCTTCAAGATTTTAAAGTCGGCATCGTAAACACTAGTGAAGGAGAAAATTCAGCAGATGGTGGAATTGATAATTCTGCTCATAGTGGTGAGTGTAGTGTTGATTGTGATGGTGATATAGAAACTGAAACAAAAGAACAGGATTTATCTAAGACAATAGAGCTGAAATTAGGATCCCTTTTACTAAAACTTGAAAACCATTTCCATGTTCCACGCACAGCAATAGATGAATTACTTTCTGAATTGCATTATTTCTTAAGATCTGCGTCTGTGCCCTTATCAAACGAAGCAATTCAAGAAACCTTAAGAAATCACAATGTCTGTGTGGACCAGATTGTGATTAAAGAATTGACCACTGCATTATCTTCATGTAATCCTTTGTTAAAAGGTACTGCAAAGGATGGTCCACTAGCCACTGCTCATAAACGCACAAAGTATTACAAAGAAAATTTTGACATTGTCGATCCAGTAGAGTACATACTTGAGTCAAAAGCAAGACTAACATTTCAGTATGTTCTGAAAACCCTCCAGCAGTTACTCAAACAGAAAGATATACTCAGTAAAGTTGTTGATAGTCATTCAGACCAGCATTCAGTAAATGGGGAGTACAGATGTTATCAAGATCGTTGTCACTTTAAAAATAATGAGTTTTTCGCAGTCCAGCAATTAAGATTGTTGTTGTGCCTTTACATAGATGACTTGGAAATTTGTAATCCTTTAGGGACATCGCGGAAAAAGCATAAACTTTGTGGGGTTTATTGGATTTTGGGGAACTTGCTGCCAGTTTGCCAGTCATCACTGAACTCAATTTATCTTGCACTGCTTTGTAAAAGTGAAGATGTGAAAACATTTGGCTATAAAAAAATATTTGAGCCTTTTCTGCGTGATATTGTCACGTCAGAGCAACAGGGTGTTTTCATTGATCATCTTGGAACATTCATCAGAGGTACTGTTCAGTGTGTAGTGGCCGACAACCTTGGAGCTCATGGATTAGCTGGATTCGTGGAGAGCTTCTCTGGAGATTTTGTCTGTCGGTTTTGTACTGCTATTCGCAGTCAAATTCAGTCACAGGAGGTTAAAGAGGGTTGCTTCAGTCTCAGAACTAAAGAGCTACATCATGCGCATGTAGAAAGTGCTTGTGAACAAGGCAAACCCTGTTGTGGAGTCAAAACTACATGTGCTTTAGCTGAGAGCCTTTCATTCTTTGAGGTTATGGCAGGTTTCCCCCCAGATCTTGCTCATGACCTCTTTGAGGGGATAGTACCCGTTGAACTGGCTGAATGCTTTGGATTGCTGTTAGCCAAGAAGTACTTCGCTTTTGATGATTTAAATGAACTAATTCAGGCTTTCCCATACAAGTGGGGGGACAAAACAAATTGCCCTCATTTATTGCCTCGTGCTTTCCAAAGTAAAAAAAATATTGGTGGCAACTCACACAAGAATTGGTGTTTATTAAGACTAATACCACTGATTGTTGGACCACTAATTCCAGAAGATGAACCAGCTTGGCAGCTAATACTAGATTTGAGGGATATTGTTGATCTGGTTGTTTGCCCTGTACATACCAATGAGTCAATTGCATACTTGGAGACTAAAATATCAGAGCACAGACACAGGTATTGCACACTTTTCCCAGAAAGAAAACTGCTTCCAAAGCACCTGTATCTGGAACATTATCCAGCACTTATCCTTCTCTTTGGTCCACTTGTTTCTTTCTGGACTCTGAGGTTTGAATCCAAGCACAGTTATTTTAAAGATGTTGTGAGGCATACCAACTGTTTTAAAAACATAACACAGTCTTTGGCCACTAAACACCAGCTCATGATTGGCCATAGTATGTTTTCATCAAGCTGTGAAAAAAACTCACTTGAGGTTGCACAAGTCTCAACAGTCCCTCTTGATGTCCTTAAAGAGGAGGTAGCAGTTAGCCTCCATCAGAAGTACCCTGATCTTACTGTTGTTAATCTAGCACAGAATGTATCTGTTGATGGCATCAACTTCAGAAGTGGCATGATAATAGTGCATGGATTTGTTGGTGGACTGCCGGACTTTGCTGAAATTGTGCAGATGTGTGTTTTGAAAGATGGACTTGCCTTCATAATAAAAAAAATAAGCTCATGGTACAGAGAACACTACAGATCCTTCGAGCTGGATCCTTCTCCAAGGGATGTTTCTGTGATTGAACTGAGTCAACTTGTGGATCGTTACCCCCTCTGTGATTACAAAGTTGGCACTCTACGGATGGTTACTTTGAAAAGATACATACATTCTTCAGGTAATATGAAAAGAATCCTCGTGTGTTTTGACAAAAATGCAGTTTTCTGACTAACCCAAACTTACACAAGATATTTAGATAGGTCAGAGTAAACAGGAACAGAAACCAAAAGACAAAACCAACAACAAAAAGAACAAAACAAAAAAAATGGTGGGCTTAGATTTTTTTTCTTTTGTGTGTGTGTGTATTTGATTTCTTATGTGAAATATTTGAACCAGGAGCGAATACAGTAACTTGAGAGAGAAAGAGAGAAGGGTGGATGAGAGATATAAAAAAGAAAAACAATAAAAATAAACAATCAATTAAATGTGTGAGTGAAATGGCAAAAAAAAAGCTCTGCCTTTCACAGACAAAAATCATGCGAGCTAGTGGGGAACCTGAGTGACAGAATACAGGTGTATATAGAGGTCAGGAATATATACAGTCAAGTATTCTACTAAACTTCCATATCACTTGAAACATCTAAGTATTATGTGTCTTAGTTTTTCATGACTTGGCCTAGTTTGTAAAGATGTCATGATCCCTGTTAGTAGTGATGCTCTGCTCTATCTTACAATAATATTCTCTCTCTTTCAGAGTAAGAGTCGGATGTGACAGTATACATGATGTCTACCCCAGCAAAGCTTCGTATTGTCTTGGGAGAAGATAACTATGTGAAGCTAACTTTGCCTTCTGGAATACCGGTCTTTGTGGACACCCTTAAATTTGAGATTCAAAAACAGTGTGAAGTTGAAGGCGAGTTCAGACTGCAGTACATGGACAATGATTTTGACCAATTGATGAACCTGACTTCAACAGCATATCTCCAAGACAAAGGAACAGTAAAAGTGATTCTAACAAGTGAGCAGTCAACACAGGAACCCAACCACACTCCTTGTCATGGGATGGATGATTCTTCTATAGACACTGATATACTTTCATCCTCTGACTCAGCAACTTCAACTTCAAGCTTGTTCTCAACCTCATCACTAAGATGTCAAGGCTGGCCATGCAGCTTCCCTGTTCCTCCTTTCTCCTACGAAGTAGAGATGCAGCTGTCAAAGGCGAACCAGGAATTCCTTGCTGAAGGCAAGCGATGGAACCCAAGTTTCAAAGTCAAGTCAGACATTTTGCAGGCCTTGGCTTCTGAAATAATGAAGTACACAACTGGATACCCTACATCTGCACAAATAGAGGATGTTGCAGAAGCTTTGGTCGTAAAACATCCATGCTTAAAAGAACAGGGCTCTGTAACTGGATACCATGGTTGGAAAATTAGCTTAAAATACAAAATGGCCAACTACCGAACTAAGCTTAGGAGTTTGGGATGCCCAGAAATGAGCATTAACTCCATGAAAAACAGAAAGCGTAGTAACTCAAGTCCTAACCAAGTGAAGAAACCCAAGAGGGCTGAAGTCAATTTCTGCCCTCATTACCCAGCTGGAGAAGACCAAGAGAGTCTTGAGAAGGAGCGAGTGGAACTGCTAGCTGAGGTCAAGAAAAGGAACAACCATCAGGTGGTAAAAGAAAAAATGGAGAAAACCTTTGCTCATCGCCGGTACGAGGTGGTTCAAAACATGCCCTTCGTATTCCACAGAATTCAAAAGTAGATGGCCGGCTCTTTTTATGGAACAGGAGGTAAGTCTTGAATTTGCCGATCATAAGTAAATTGCCTTTGCTTCATGTACTGAATAGGCCTATGTGGTGTAGTTTGTAACATTACTATTTGGAACAAACAGCAATATTTGATGTTTATCCAATTAATTTTAACTCCTAAACCACTGAAAATATTAATTTCATGTAATCCAGATCATTATTTACCAAAATCAACTAGTCCTAACTACTAAGTGTTTGTCATCAGGCAAATATATTTGGCCTGATATGCAATGGCAGGTGAGTATCCAAGTAATAGATAAACTAAAATAAAATAAAACTACTATAATAGTCTAGTTGCCTACAATAATTTTTATTAATGTGCATGTAAACATTGTTTAGGTCTCATCTAGAGTTTTAGAGGTTGTAAAAGAATTATCATCACACCATTAATATTTCTGGTAATTGGTTAAAAATATTTTGACATTTGATTTTGTACTTATTGCCGAGATCTGACTAAACTTTAAAGCTAGATTCAGCATAAAGTACCTTTATAAAGGTACTTTATGCAGCTAGATTCTGCATAAAGTACCTTTATGCAGAATCTAGCATAAAGGTGCTTTATGGGTTAGGGTTAGTTTGGTATTATTTTTGTCATACTTGTAAATTTTAAGCTGTGTGTTAACCCTCTTCCATACTTTGTGTTTTTGTCTTGTTGAAACACCTAGGTAAGTGCAGAGTTCACGCGGATTACCACTATCCCACTCATCCCAAAGTTCATGTCACAGCTGGACCACTACTCTGATAAGTTGGCTAGAGTGCTCCCTAAGAAAGGAGGAGCAGCAGGACGCAAAATCAAAAGTATTATGGCTGTCATTAACCAGGTTTGTGTATAATTACTTGTTAATGCTTGCATAATAGATACAACAGTTGCTGTGGATACTTTGCAAAATAAATCTTCTTTATAAATAAATATTGATTGATTGACTTGTTTTACAGTATATTTCCTGTTGTTTTTTGCAGAATGACTCCATCGAAACAAGGAGAGCTGGCATCCTCCAAGCACTAGCTTTGTATCTCAATGAAGACCCTGAAGAGCTAGTGAAGGAATATGGAGTAAGTGTTAACAGTTGTTTTAAAGTGATATTTTCATCCAACATGGAATAGAGTGCTAAATATGCTTTCATCAATGTGTCTTTGACTTTGTAATTGACTTGCCAAGATTCAATGCCTCTGAAGGAGAGGTGTTGAATTTTTACCTCTATGTTCATTTTCATTGTGCCTACAAATAAGGCAGAATATATTATTTGTACGTATTTGATGAGCCTAACCAATACCAGTAGTTAGAGTTTTTTTCTCCTGTGAGAGGGTCTTTACATTTTCCCCAAAAAAGTTTTGATTTTTTTATTTAACTGACTTCACTTACTAGTGGAGTCAGTTATCAAGGTGAATATTCAGGTTTCATCTGAATTATGTGCTTCCAGTGGGAGAGTTTTTATTAAATTAACTTGTCCCTTTTTGTCTGTTTTTAGAGTGAGAACCCTGATGAAACCCAGAGAGATTTGGATCACACAGTCATCGGTATCTATGTGGTTAAAACTCCAGATGCAGATTTTGATCAGCTTCCAGAAGATGTCGGCATCATAGTTGAAGGTGAAAAGGTACTTCATGGTCTCAGAGATGCCGCCACTGCTTGTGCCTTGCTGTTTGGGATCATTTACGACTTGAACCTGAGCTATCCAAAGGACCTCAGGTACACTTTTGAATTCATACAAAAGATCCAGATGGAACTTGATACACACAGGCTTTCGAACAAAATCCAGGTACTCAAAAACAAACTGCTGGAATGAATGCATGAAGCCGTTGCAGTGTTGTTATCTGGAGGATACTCAGTGTTCTGAAATATTTTTGATAACTTGAGCTGTAGTTTTGACTGTTAACATGTTTTGTACTTTCTTACTGTTCCTGCTACTGTTGTGCCTGAAAGGTAGAAGTTCCTAATTGATATCTAAAGCGGTGGCATCAAACTACTGATCTGGGACTAAATGCTGCTTGTTTGCACTTTTGTAAAGTCCTCTGTTAAGATTTTGTTAATTTGGCCCACAGACATGAGATTGTTTTTGTCATGATTTTTGTCTTATGTGCCCTTGCACAGCTGGAGTTCAAAAAATGTATGCACTTTATAAATGTTATGTTAAAATGTAGTAAAGGGTGCTCTTTAAACCTCAGTGGTACAACAGTAACAAGCATTTAGATTTTTCTCTTTAATTTGAGGAACAAAGCAATTTCATGTGGAGCTAATGACAATACATAAACTAACTGGTAAACATGGAACGTTCATACATGTGAAGCTTTTTTATGCTTTCTAGTGTTTTGTATAACAGGCTGTTTTGAATGGCAAATAAAAGTACAGTTTTGAGAAAAGTTCTGATTTTTCCCCCTCTGTAAGCAGCTTTATTCTATTTTTGACATAATTTTAATTGGACAAACTAAACTCTATTAACACTAACTTAACCACATCAAGTTACTCTTACTCAATAATCCTGTATTGCTTTAATTTATATCCAGTTCATTCGCTGAAGTTAACCAAATCACAAAAGTTTAATGTAAGCTTCATACATAAAAAGAAAGTAACCCAATTAAGTTTAAGTCACTTAAGTATCTGTTGTCCAATATACTTAAAACTACTAAGTGAATTGTATGAAAACTGGTTTATTACTGTCTACTTAAAGTTATGTGGAACCACTAAAAACAACATTTTTGATTAAATCCAACATATCTTTTTTGAGTGTGTGTTCATCTCTTGCTATTGTGATTCCTGTCAACTCATTTTCTTGTCTAATTATTTCAGCAAGTGGCTCTATGAAAATCGCAAAGAGGGCGGGGCTAGCACAACAACCTTGTCGTGTCCCTCTGTACAGTTTAAAGGTGTCTGTCAGGAGTCCATTAATTTTAACTCTGGCTGATGGGTCAGTATACAATGCCTTTATGCATTTAATGAATTTATCATTGAATCCCATCCTCTCTAGTACTTTACACAAAAATTCCCAGCTGACCATATCAAATGCTTTTTCGGCGTCTAAGCTGATCAGGGCAGTGCTTGTATGGTGTTTATTGACATGGTCTATAATATGGAGGGTGCACCTGATATTATCTTGTGTTTGGCATACTTTTACAAAACCTGTCTGGTATTCATGTATCAGGTCAGGCAGAAAATTTTCCAGCCTTTTAGTGATAATGGATGTGAACAGTTTATAATCTACATTCAGAATCGATATTGGGCGATATGACTGACAGTACTCTTCATTTTCCCCTCTTTGGGAATGACAGATATTACAGCATCCCTCCAGGATGGTGGGGCTAAAGCCTTCTCAAGCGTCCAATTAAATGATTCCAATAGTACTGGGGCAAGGACTTCTTTGAATTTTTTTTTACCATCCATTTGGTTAGCTGTCGCTCCCAGGACTCTTATTAGTCCCCAGTCTACCTATGGTTTTATCCAATACGTCTTTTGTAATAGGGGCTGTCAAATATCTATTTTGCTCTGAGCCTATTGAGGGGAGGTCCAATTAAATCAGGAGTTGTTTTATTTTCTCTTCCTCAGCCTTCTCTGAGCTGTGAATATAAGGTCACATAGTAGTTTGTGTTTGATAAAGGGTCCTGATCTTATGAACCGAATTTATTTGTTGCATCCGTTGACGCCTCGCTAGTAATCGTGTTGCCTTTGGGCCTGATTCATAGAAGGTTTGCTTTATGAATCTCAGTTTATTTTCTGTTTCATCATTAATTAAGTTTTCTATTTGTTTCCTACACTGCTTTTTAAAATTAACAAAATAAATTTAAAAAGTTCATATAAAAATATAAGTTAAAATGGAGTTCAACAGAAGTTCTATACACATAAACAATCAGAAATAACATATTACCATTGAAATCACCTTAATATCTTTAATACCTAAAGGCAAAGCCGTGTGTGTGAGTTTCCAGCAGTGTCTAGGTGCTGACATTTGTCTTCCCCCTTGCTCTAACTCAGTGTGGGGCGCGTGTGACCCCATGCACAGCGAAACTACTGTTTTCTTTTTCATTGCCATACCAGAATAAAGTGTAATTGCACATCCTCTACAGTAGGTGGCAGTGGAGCTTTCACGCTGCTGTGTCTTGGGTGATCACTGTTTTCAAAAGTCATGAGGGGTGTTTACAGTTTACATAAAAATTTAATTTTGGTGAATTGAAGGCAAATTGATGCACTTTAAATCTTTTCTAGTTCAGACTAAAAAACCAGGTTAATAAAGTTATTCTTTGTTTTAAGTGGATCTATATTTCTTTCTTTTTTCTTTTTTTTGGTTTTCCTTAATGTTAAAAAGGATACAATGTTATGCAGAGGTGTACTTGTAACAATTTTATAGACAAATGATACTATTTATAGTCG
>JAPZDW010025671.1:0-11983 GCA_029814725.1 Acanthurus nigricauda
TGTCGCCAAGTGCTTGCTCATGTGGGAATTGCTTTCAATTGTTGGGTTCCTATAAATCTAAAATATGAATGTATTTACAGAGTGTGGTCTAGACCTGCTCCACATGTAAAGTGTCTTGAGACAACTTGGTTGTGATTTGACGCTATATAAATAAAATTGAATTGAATTGAATTCATGTGTTCAAAACCAAACACTGTGTTCAGATTATACACACAGCAAGTGAAAATATACATTCACCACAGAACATTCATTAGACACTACATGAAATAATTTAGGACACAGCACTCAGGGCATGTAGTTAACAGAAAATGTTTATTGTAAATGCATTTAGCAAAACATTATAGTCTACAATCTATATTCAGCACTTTCTAACAAAAAAATAAAAAAAACTTAACGGAAAGCACATTACTGCACTATCAAAGTCACTGAGATTCATACTCTCTCACATCATGTCTGTGTCCAGGGTCCAGCCAGAGGACTTCATCCACGTCACAGGCAATATTTTCCCTTGCCAAGCAACAGGGGAAAGACCGTCTGGTGTGCCGAACCCAGCTTTGACTAGACTGCACAGTTATATCATCACAGGCCTGTTACATTGCCTAGACTAGTGTATTTACAGTATATTAACTCCAGATTTACGTATATTACAATATAGTTTACAGTACTGTAAAAATAGCAACTGCAACTACTAGCCTAGGGTAACAATAAACCTATGAGCATTGAATTGTACTGCAAGTATCAGTGCTGAAAGTAAGGCTACACTTACTTTCACATACTGATATCTCAGATGTTTGACTCTTGCAGAGTTGCACTCAAACAGTACTCTGTACACATGTTTCATGCTAAGTCTGTTGCATTGGAGGACACGGACAATAGCTGACAGAGACACACTGTTGATTCCAACAAAGTTAACATTGTCTTCAGTCACTCTCTGCTGGATTTCACAGAGTCAACAATGAGTGTTTCTTGTTGTTGGGAGAAAAGAGGAGTCCCTCCACCCTCATTTGGTCGTCTCTCAATTCTACAAAGGGGAAAATGCACTTACAAACCTACACAGCCAGTAAAAACAGTACTGTAATGAACGTTACAGTACTTACAGTAAAGTGTTATCGTATACTGTAGTATGTCAAATGTTGTATAGCAAGATTCGATTACCTGTTCTCTTCTCTGAATGTCCTGATGATGCAGTAGTTGCCCAAATTTCATCAGTAATGATTGTTCTTGGTCTTCCTCTGCCTCTTCCTCATCCACCACCTCTCACACCAACTCTTCCTCCTCTGCCTCTCTGTATATTTCTGTCCATTGTAGGTGGATGCACGTGTGCCAACTGTGTACACTGAACTGACTTTGATCCTGCCCAATTGGTCTGATCACATCATTAAAAACATGTTCAATTTTGAGTTGTTGTGTGTAAAAGATGACAGCTGTGTTGGAGTTGTATTCACATTTTGCTGCCAGTGTTTACAATTTTCCAATGCAAACGTAGCATTTAGCAAAAAAGAGCAGATGAGATTCGCAAATTTTCTTTCAGTACCTGAACAGTGTTAAAGATTTGACCGAAAGAGCGTTTGATTTGAAAAATGAGTTTTGACCACTGAGAATTTGGTTCAGAGAATGGGGTTTAGTGTTTTAGCAACTGAAAAAAATGTAATCTGAGTGGAAAGAAAGGGGCCTTGCAACTATGGTGCAGAGGCCCTCTGGTGCCTTAAGTCAAAAAATGTGTACATACTCAAGATCAAAAATAATACTAAAAATATTACACTGAACATTATATATGAGCTAGAGGCCCTCTACAAGTGTGTGCCATTGTGTTGCAAATCAAAAGCTCATGCATGTAGTGGATGTACCAGGTCCAGCCCAAGGCCTGGTGCAATACATGTCATGAACAATATGAGGGCTTCACTAAACCTACTTCCTTAAACAGGAACCCCAAAATGTGATGTATAAGGACGCGGGGTCTTAGCTGGCTGAATAAAAGTAGCAAACACTTCCATGTTGACCAAATAATAAAATTAAAAAACAGCAGTTATATTGCTGGGACATGTTATTAAGTAGCCCTTCCGAATGAGTGACGTAAAAAAGTTACAGTTGCATCGAGTCAGGGCTGCGGAAGACGGTGTAACACCGGCTGGCACTGTTACCTTGCTGCAGGTTGAGAGACGAGGAATCCATCATAACCATCTAAAAGTCTGCGGTCACTGTAGACGATTGCGCCTTCTGATTGGTCGAGCCAACCGTAGACTCCCAATCGCGGTCTAGGACGTCATCCTAGAGGGACCAATCGCGCGTCTCCACCGTAGACGCCCAATCCTGGCACCGTATGCAAATTGCAAGTTGCAAGTTCAACTATTACAAAAATAATGGGTAGGTTGACACAGTGACAGTTAGGTTGGAGAAAAATCTGTGACAAACAACCAGGTTTACTAATTTGCATTGAAATAGTCTCCTCATTTCCTTTGCTTTCCTTTGCTAGCGGCATTTAAGTAAACTATATATTACATCATTATTTAATAAGAGTTCCATAGTCATGTTGATGAGTGTAAAGATGGCATGCACAGTCTTGTAGTTTTTAAGATATGATAAGAAAAGATAAGGCTTTATTACAGGGAAATTCACAGTGCTACAGCAGCCCTAGAGCACTAAAATACATAAAGTCCTGTAGTGAGCAGTGGCAAGTATACAAGAAAGACACAGAGAAGCTCCTGCAAGTGGAAGGTAACCCAGTTAGCTGTGCCTGGGAAAGCTGGTGGTGCCATTTGTCCAGTACCATAATTCCCCATTTCACTCGTTGGGGGAAAATGATGTGGGCTACATGAAGTTGTAAGCATATTATATTATAATACCCTGTATTGTTCTTATTATTCATCTTTACTCACTATCACAGTCGCAGTGACATCAACCATGACAGTACTAAACTGATGTTTATGATTCCAGCCTGTTTGACAAACCCAGGGCAGAGATCAGTAGCTCACATCCAAAGGGGGAAATCAGAGAGCAGCCTGAAGCAGAGAGTAAGAAAAGAAAGTAAAATTTACATGATAAGTTATCTGTTGTATCAAAGTTAAATGTATTTGAGAGGAGAAAATCTTAAGTATTTTGTATGTATTTTTGAATACTTTCAATCTGTTTGTTTAAAACAGCCAAATTATTAATGCAGTTGTTTCTTTAAATGAAAGAATGTGTTCATTTATGTCCAGAACTGTTTTTCTTTATATTAAATGCAAATGATAAGACTTGTGTGATACAAGAGTTTTCAAAGAGCACATGTGACACAGCATAAAAACTGAATACAAAGGAATATTCAACATTTAACATTTGTGTACTCAAGGTGAAGACACAAGGGTTTAAATGCTCTAATTCTATATCAGACCGAACAAATAGGAATGATTAACTATCTATTGTGTCTAACGGTGTTGACCAAAACTAAGTTATGACAGGAAAAACACATATTTTATGAACAAATGCCATGAAACTTTATTGACATTACTTAATTGTTGAGAAATTGTTCTAGAAACATGAGTATAGATTTCTTAATTGTTTTGTTTTTTTTTTCAAAGTTCAAACCAGTTTTATCCAAATACTCAAGAATTCAATTCAAAAGTGACAAAATAACAGAACACTAATGTCCTCATTACTCTATTGGAGGATAGTCAACTGTGAAGTTGACACTGTGTTGTCTTGATGCAGATATAAGTAAGAATAATTTACCTGGTCTGTCTGGTTTCAAATGTGGTCAAAGTTTTGGCAAGGGTTCACTATCAATTATGTATTATGTCACCTGTGCGCTATTAATCAAAATACAAAATGAAACTGTCCATCACACCCTCACAGATGAAAGTCTGGAAAATGTGAGAGTTGAACTTTTGAATGATGGCAGACAAAGAAACAGTGAGGTGGTGAAAACCCAGCAGCCAGAGAGTTTAAAGCCAGGTGGCCTGCATTCTTTCATACTGATGAGATTACACATGCTTGCCTTTTCCCCTCTTCTTATTATGCAATTTCAGTGTGCAGCTGTTAAAATTTAAAGTCTGATAAGGTAAAACAGAAGATGACCAACATTTGGAGAAAAAAAAAATCTCCCGTAGAGGAAGCAGTTCTTTATTTCATTTTCACTTTTTCTGTAGATCATCTTTTTTCCTCTCTTTGTCTCCATGTCGTCCTCTTCTCCTAGGACACCCCGCCTCCTCTTGCACTGCCTCTTCTCCACCTGGTCCTGTTCTCCTTGAACGCCCTCTCTCCTTTGTCACTTCTTCTCCATGTCGTTCTTCTTTCCTCTGATGCTCCTCCTGCAGCTTTATTCTCTCCTCCTCTTCTGATGGCTCCTGTCTTTTAATTTTCACTGTAGTGTCACACAACTTGGTTTGATGACAGGTCATTTCTGTCTCTGATTTAGTCTTTTCACAAATATTCTGTGAATGTTTTGCCAAGATGATAGCGGTGGCTGGGCTTACATAAACCTGATTCATCTGCAAAAGAATGATAAAAGATCAGAGTTAAGTGGTCATAGAAAACATACCAAGACCTATTCTCCAGATTTGTTAAACTAAAGTCTTGTGCAGCCATCTTTGCCTTTTTTCTGATTTCCTATACACAGAAAAGACCCTGTTATCAGATACATGCAATAATGAAGACCAAGTTTCTTTATATTAGTGGCTTCATTTGCACTACTTCCTCAGTTTACAATATATATTAGTATACAGTATATATTTCTGTTGTACATATTACACTTTTGCAGTGTATACTATACTGATGTGCTGGAGTGTAATTTTTCACTAAGACGCGTGGTGTGCTAAAGAAAATAAGATGCAATGCCAGATAATGATCATGATAATGATTGTAACATGTTAAATCATGTTAATGTGTTAGTGATAGTGATTATGACACATTATGTTGTGTAGCAGTTGAGAAATGTTTAACAGTAATCATTCAGAACATAACTATGTTAACCTCACTGCACCATATTTAACCTTTGTGTAATCCCAGCTGCACTTACATTAAATCATATTAATTTTTAAGGCCACAGGAGAGGACTGAGAAATAGTGTAAAAATACCCAGAAGTGACTTAAAAAAATAAGCAACAGGGCCAGTCTAAACCTACTGGTGTAGAGATAAGAAAGTAGCATAATGTGACCTTGAGCCGGAATGCCCCCAAACTGCATGCTAGGTTTTGCTTGAAGAATAGGGACATGCAATTAAATTAGTTGACTGTTAGAGTTGCTTGAAGTATAAAGACATGCAATTTAATTGGTCCAATGTTAGAATTGCTTGAAGCGTAAAGACATGAAACTATATGGGTGCAATGTAATGTCAGGCCAAAATACGAGTGTTAGGTAGGAGGGACAAAGGCGTGGAAAGAAGTTTATATAAACTAGTGCACGGGTTAGACGAGCTCAGAACTATTCTGGTGTATGTTGAGTGCACTTTGAATTTGTTCTCCTTTGATGCCGGCATTAAACTTGGGTTTCAAGACACAACAGTGCATTTTTTTCAAGACACAACGGTGCATTTTTTTCAAGACACAACAGTGCATTTTACACTTTGCAGTGTATATTACACTTTCACTTCTCATTTTTCTATTTTAAGAGAATTACATTCTTAATATGTCATACTGTTTCTCCCTTGTGTTGTTTTTGTTTTTGTCCCTTGTGTTATTGTTTTTGTCCTTTTAAACAATTTTCTTTCGTGTGAGGTAGCTCTGCTGGAGCACCCTCAATTTCATTGTACCCCCCTGAGCAATGACAATAAAGACTATTCTATTCTATTCTATTCGATGTTGAAAGGTGTTCAACCAAATGTGGTTGAGCTACACTTTATTTGTTCCCTGAAGCTCCAGTGTGACTCTTATCATACTTACTGCTAATGCCTTTAAAGTGGGACGATTGAATTTGACAGATAAAGTCTGCAACTTTTTATTCTGTGAATGCAAAAGGAAACATGATTATATACAAAGAAGAACAAAAGAAAAATACTACTATAATTTAGAAGCAGCAACCTTCAAACAGAATAATTGGGTGGATAATAGAGATTAGGGAAATTGTGGCTAGTTTGACTTCACTTCCTTTCCTTACCTCCATTGTTGTCAGTTATCATATCATCATCATGAAATGCTACTGTCATGGCTATGACTGGGTGGGTTAGAGAAATTCCAGTTTTATTACATTGGAGCTCTTACCGGACTGTTCCTGGGTGTGGGTGTAGTCCTCTTGTGCCGCTGGGGAAACCTTGGCTTCACAATGGGCTCCTCCTCCTCCTCCTCTTCAGAATCATCTTCTTCTGTTCCATTCTTTGGGGGCTGCCAATCACCTGACCCCTCATCTTCAGAGGAGCTCAGCTCAGAGCTCTGTTTTAGATTAGATGAAAAGTTATTTTTCTCACTTAAGACACAAACATTATTGTATGCACAGAAACTACTTGAGACAACTCTTACCTGTCTGTTCCTGGGTGTGGGTGCAGGCCTTTTCTGTCGCAGCTGGGGAACCCTTCGCTTCACAATGGCCTCCTCTTCTGTTCCATTCTCTGGGGGCTGCCAATCACCTGACCCCTCATCTTCAGAGGAGCTCGCCGTCTGTTTTAAATAAGACAAAAAGTTAATTTTCTTTCTCATCACTCAAATATCATTGAATGGATTGAAACAGCTGAAGAAAATTCTCACCGATCTTGGGCTGGCTGAGGGCAAAATCTCTTTCTTGTGCCGCTGGGGAACCCTTCGCTTCACAATGGCCTCCTCTTCTGTTCCATTCTTTGGGGGCTGCCAATCACCTGACCCATCATCTTCAGAGGAGCTCGCCACCTATTTTAGATAACATGGACTTCTTCTCACTCACTTACCCTATTCACTGAAACTGATGAAGACTACTCTTACCGATCTTTGACTGGCTGAGGATAGCTCTTTCTTGCGCAGGATTAGAACCCTTCCACTCACCTGCTGCTTGTTTCCTTGGTTCTTCTTTTCAGATTCTTGCACGCCCTCCCTTGTGCCCTCCTGAGGTGATTCTGTCACCACCTCATCATAGTCTGCACCTGCCCTTTTGCTCTTCTCTTTCTTCTTCTTTTCCTTGACTGCATAGCTCGATACTGCCATCATCGTCAATGCTCTGCTCTGGACTGTGTCCTCCGTCGGGTCATCCGCTGTAAAATGAAAGGTTAAAATCATGAACTGATACTTCTCAACTTCTCAACTGTTTTTCAATTTTTCATGCTGAAGTAACCTTGGTAAAATCTTTTGGCCGTTTGGGGATCATGGCACATGAATGTTGCTACCCTCTCATATGTTTTATGTCCCAGTTGCCGCTTGGCCTGGTGGGAGAAATCATGCACAAAGTACATAAGATAAAAATGTTGCATCTTGTAATAATAATAAAGACTTTAAAAGAACAAAATGTGTCTTACGTAAGTGGCAACAGAAGAACGTAACATATTGAATGTGGGGCCAGGACCCAGATTCAGTCCTTCCCAGGCATCCTTAAAATACTCTGGGAGTTTAAATAAGAGCCCTCCAACAGTGGTATGAAAAAACGTGGATGCCTCTGAGCCTCCCTTAATTTGACCACGAAGTCTGTTGTAACGCCTGAACCAGGCATACTCCTCTGGTTTCAGTGGTATGGCTGCTTGCCCAAAGTGTCTCTGGGTTTTGTGCTCATGAATCTATTTTAAAAAAGACATTGGGTTAGTGTTTCTAGCTAGGTTGTTAAACAATAGATGCATGTTGTGTTCACTTGTTTCATTTTAATATTTGTACTTACACGAATGACACGATGACCTCTTGTAGTCTTTTCAGCAGTCTTGACCTCTTTCATGGACATGTTAATAATTACACCCTTCTGATGTCCAGCCGTTGCAATGAGAAGCCCACCAAGTAGTCCAAAAAACAGTCTGAGTTTCCTTATGTTATGTGGTTCCTCCTCAAGATCATCTTTTAAAGAAGAGAAACAACATTTTATGCATGAGCGTTCAAAGACAGTTGCCTTTAGGTCTGGAGCTGATTTAGCAACTCTATTTTCCACTACCATAATCCACCAAACATTCTGTACAAATTGGAAGATATCCAGGTCAGCAGACAGCACATAGGCATGAACCCAGTTTCTAAATATAAATCAATCTAAAATCTTCTCGGGCTCCTCAACACAATTTAATGTATATAGTACCAATTTACAACAAAAAGCCACCTCAACGCATTTTGAATAGAAAAACCAAATAAATCCCCTTTGAGCAATCTCTTAGAGATGTTTGACCAACTGCTGTGACTGTTGATCCTTACCAAGTGCAGCATCAATATGCTTTGGTGCCTCCTCTATGAACCGAGCATGTTTAATGGCCTTGACAAGTTTGCCTGAAGAACAAACAAACAAAAAACAACTACTGTTCAGCATATATGTGTCTAAACTGAAATTATGAGATTTACATCAATGGAGGTGAAAACTGAACTTGCCAGACTTAGTACGTCGCACAAGGAGCTGGTGCCCAACAACATCTCTGCCAATGTCCCGGAGACGTGCCCTAAGCTCCACTGTCAGGGCCTTGTTTCTCCTTTCACTCAGCCTCACACAACGCGGCTTCATGTTGGACAGATATTTTAAGAATGCCAAAACATCCATTAAATATATCCTTTGGGTTGTGGGTTTGAACCCTTTTTGTTGCAGGCTGGCTACAAACCTTAAAGGTCAAAAATAAGCATTAGTTCATGTCCTCTCATAATCAATAGACAATCACAGATAATTCTTCAAATTTTGTAAACTTACCCTCTGACTCTTGGAATATCCTGCAGGAACAACAGATTTCCACTTGGACTGGAGCTGTTTGCCATGAAGTGGAGGAAGTGGAACACATGTGTGGCACGCTGCTTTGCATTTTCCTGAACTTTTCTTGGAGGGTTGGCACCTTCCACATGGCCTTTAAAGTCCTTTACCAGTTTCACTGAGGGACAGGTAAATACATAATTACACATTAAACAATGTTAAACATGTAACAGTGAGATTCTTAATCCTAAATGTTTTGATAGGAATGTGATATTCACCATAAGCAGGGGCGTCTGACGCTGAATATTTTGGCACACGCTTGTATTTCATGGCCTGGAAAAATATGAAGTGAGATGCAGACATTCAAACTTAACGTTCAGAACTGGTCACACTGATCTGTAAGTAGAATGAAATGATCCTCACATTTGCACGCATTGTAGAAGAATGCAGCTGCTTCAGCTCATCATTTCGTTCAATTTCACATTCAAGCAGCTGCCTTGTCACACAAAGCTCTGCGAACAGAAACTGACAATTTTCACAACCATCTGCAGGTATCCCTGGAGGAGGGCGGTGTTTTTGTCTGACAATGGAGCGGGGAGGTTTGCTGGCTAAGGATGAGCATGGTGTGGTACTCAGCGACAAAAGTGAAAGAGCAGTGACAGCAGTTGGCGATCCTCTTGAAGGGGACGTGGATGGTCCACACTCAGTGGGTACTAGGCTCACAGAATCTGTGGCACTAAGTACAGCGGAGTCTCCTTCTGTGGTACTTGGTGATGGCAAAGCTGAGACAGTTGCATCGAAATAATTTGAAGGAGGAGGCGTTTGTGGGGCAGGTGTGGATGGCTCACAGTCAGTGGATCCTGGACCTACAGAATCTGTTGCATGTATGGCAGTGGACAGAGATAATGCAGGTGGGAAGGTGGCTGTGGCATTATAAAGGGTCGTAGTCCTTTCAGATGCCCTTGCAGCTATCTCCCTACGGACGGCCTCTTCAATGGCGGATCCATTCACTTGATCCACATGCGACACAATTGGTGGTTGGGGATGGCTGGCTCTCAACAGTGCCAGTTCCCTCGCAATGTAGCTGTCTTTTGCCCTTTTCATATAAAGTTGAGCTATAGGTTTCTGAAAAAATGAGGACAACATTACTTTAAATGTAAATTTATTTTGTCTAACTCTGTTCTACTTTACAGTTTCATACCTTATGTAATAAGCTACTTCTCCTTTGCTCCGTTTTTAAGGATGACCAGCAAATCAATACACACACAGCAGTCAAATACATACCTCCAACCCATGGACCTTTAACAGATGCTTGTCAAGTCTGTTGATATGTTTAGATTCGCATAAGCGAACTGGACAGTCCAGATTTGCCCTAAAGCTGGGGAAAGACACCAATGAAAAAAGGCATATTATCCAGAGAATAGGACATTGTTTTACTGAACAGCAAACTGTGGTAAAAGTCCTGTATTAATTCATTATGGATTTATCACTGTAATATTAAAAAAGTTCCCATTCCTTGTGTGCGTGTGAATGGTAATATTTCCAAAATACTTACTGTCTGTGAGCCAACTTGCTCAAAAGACTGAGCTCTTCTTTGTTTTTCACATTCTCTGTGACTTTGAGATGCTGCATTATATCCACGTATCTAAGTCCACAAATAGGACACTGATGCCCAGCTGTTTTATTGATGGGCCTTCTTCTGGGGTGAGGAGACTTTGCTGGCACAGGACTTTTCTGTGCTTCGGCCTCCTCTGGTCTCTGTGTTCAAATGGAAGAGATGAAAAAAATAACATGTTGATTTACAGAAATACAAACTTAATCATGTCCAATTTTGCACTAAAATTAGGCAAACTGCTACTTTTTTTGTCCTGGAAAAATGTTTTCAAAAGTAGTGAAAGTGGCATCATCTCACCTGATTGACAGTTGTTAAAATGTTTTGCTTGTTATTGTTGTTATTTTAATTCCTATGCACAGAACTGAATTGCTGAGGTTGTTTGGAGATAATAGTAGCTCTGACCTCTATATAGAAGTTGTCACACCTTCTTCTCTCCCTCACTATTTTCACTAATTCTATCATTATCATATTAACTTCAAGGTTATGTTAATTCATGTGTTTCAGCTCAAGTTAATTCATTTGATTTATAAAATGTTGTTATTTTACATGTATATCTACATCTGCCAATTTACATACAGGTGTTTTACATTTAGCATTAACATATTGAATATTTCCAGATACAGCTTTAAAACAGCTTTAATAATATGTTAAAATCGAAGCCGCACAGTAAAAGAAACACTGTCCTATCAAATGGATCTGTCTCCCCCCTGGTGTTTCTTTTTATTAAGAGTAATTGACTACTCTCTATTGGACCCTCATGTTATGTTAATGCAATATAATTACAAAGCGACTATTATTTTTTTTGTTATTGTTATCATTAGGCTTGCTCAATAAATCCAGTTATAATCAGATAATCAGTCAGACCACTGCATGAAGACACATGGTTACACATGCACCCTCTTCTCTCCCTGCAGGTTTAAGCAATGGAAATATTTTATATTTAATATTATTTCATATTTGCTGGCTCTATGGGCTAAATATCAAGTAGCAAGAGTTCATAGTAAAATTGATGTTCTTTGCTCAGAATGACTATAGATGACATGACAACAATTAAGGACAATGTCGTGGAAATAGGACTCTTCAATGTTTTAAAGTTTTAAAAATGTCATTCTGCAGTTTGAAATAATTAATTCCAGTGTTGGGCAAGTTACTTCAAAAAACGCAATGCATTATTTATTACTTGTTACTGTCATTTCAAAGTAATTCGTTACATTATAATATTACTGTATTTGAAATGTAAGGCATTACACAACTATTGCATTACTGTAAGTTACAGTGGTCCCTCCTTTATGGCGGGATTACGTTCTAAAAATAACCCGCAATAGGCGAAATTCGCGAAGTAGTCAGCTTCATTTTTTACAATTATTATATATGTTTCAAGGCTGCAAAACCCCTCACCACACACTTTATACACTCTTCTCAGACAGGCATGAACATTTTCTCACATTTCTCTCTTGTTTGTTGGGCAGAAACTTTTGCATAGTTCTATTTTTTACAGAAAACGAAAGGATGCTTTCACATTATCTTGATTTATAGGAGGGGTTTTTTGTAGAAAACTTGCAAACATACAGCACTTCAGAGTCACACTTCAAGCGATCGAACCTTTATGTAAATTTGGCAAGCCGAACGCAT
>JAPZDW010035380.1:0-11880 GCA_029814725.1 Acanthurus nigricauda
GACTGTATTTTTCTATGAATTTTATAATGCAGTATTTTTGATTGTTGGTTTGTTTGTTTTTTTCCTCCTCCCCAGAGAGCTGTTAACCGAACAGTGAGTGGAGTCCTGTAATATCAGGTCGCAGCACTGGAGCACCTAAAACAACAAATGAGTGACATGATTGAGAGACATTCTGGGGACCTGGATCAACTAAAGAGTGATGCAGTGGGGATATTTGACCAGTTTGTTGACCCTTTTAGTCAAATTGCTTCCACATATTTGCAGGACAAGACCATCAGAGAACTGTTCAAACCAGTTGAACCAGAGATTATTGTTGCAAAACAGACAGTATGTTATGTGAAATGTGGGGACTCCACAGCTCTTACTATTAAGGACCATTGTTTTCATTATATACCATTGGGGAAAAGTTTGGAGCAGCTGCTATCACATCCAAGAATTCTTGCAATGATTGATGAGAGGCCACAGCCATGCAAAGACGGCTTTTTTTCATGATTTCATTGATGGAGACATTATCAAGTTGCACCCACTGTTTTTGAAAGTTCTTCAGCATTCGGATCTCGGGCAAACAAAAACAAACTGTTATTGATTTATTACACCTTAGGTAGCATCAACCCTTAATACAGATCAAGACTTGCTGCCATTCGTCTGCTTGTCATGGTAAAATCAAAAGATCTTTCCAATTGTGGTATTGATGAGATATTTGGAGATATTTGAGAGGATTAACTGTGACTTAATTGAGCTGTGTGATGGTGTCCAGGTTGTCACTGCAAATGGTGAGAGGACAATTTATGGGGCACTAATGTCTGTGTGTGGAGACACTCTAGCTCAGCATGAGCTCAGCTATTTGAAGACATGCAGGAACAATTTAATGCAGATTTGTTTGTTAAAAGGACCATGGCAAGTCATAACAGGCAATGTAATGACATTGAAAAGGCAAGTACTGACTTTCTGAAAGACAATCTAAAAATAACATATGGTATTAACAATAGAAGCAAGTTAACAGAATTTCCTCACTTTGATGTAATCAGTCAAATCCCACAAGACATCATGCATGTTATTCTTGAAGGTGTTGCCCCATATGAAATCAAATGTGTTCTAAAGCATCTTGTGCTTTCAGGGCATATGGACTTAGACACATTCAACAGTGCAATCATTTGTTTCCCTTATTCTCCTGTGGATGCGAGGGATAAGCCTTGCCTTATATCTGTTAATACACTGTCATCAAATGACAATAAATTGAAACAGTCAGCTGAGCAGATGCTGGTTTTGTTAAAGAGCCTGCCATTTCTCATTGACAAAATTGGTGAAAATGATTACACACAAATGCTATGTAAGATGTTAGAGATCGTCAAAATTCTGTTTTCACCTATTATTGCTCTCTCAACTTTTTCAAGGCTGAAGCTTTTAATAGAGCAACATTTAAAACATTTCAAACTACTGTTTCCAGATACAAATATTATACCTAAATGGCATTACTTGCTGCATCTTCCTTATCAGATTAGGGCACTTGGTCCTACGGTGAGGCATATGCATATGCGCTTTGAGTCAAAGCATTGCTTCTTTAAGCAGTGGGCTCTGAAAAGTAGTTTATATTTTAATATTTGTGAAACTCTTGTGAAGCACAACCAACTTTATGAATGTAGTCAGAATGTGCATAAGAAACATCCAATTTTTTCAAGTGAAGTTGACATGGGCCAAGCCTCTGAGGTGAAAAATGTTTGTAACCCTTTCTGTACCTTGCATATGGTAGGGCCCTGTGTTCATTACTTTTTTTACCTTTTGTGTTGATGAATTAAAACCCTTTAAAATCAGTGACTTCAAGTTTACCTGTTCTTTCAGTATATTAAACTAATAATGTTCAAACCTATTAATGCTCAAAACTCTATTTTTTACTCTTGACCCTTTAAAGTAACGTGTGACTTATGACTACTAGACATCACAAACAACTTCTCTCAGATTAGATTAATTTATTAACTAAAATGAAAATGATGACCTTTGGCATTAATCAGGTACTCTCAATAACCCAAAATATTAAACACAAAATTCCCTATTTTTTAATAGTACCCCTTATAGGATTAACTCTTTTAGCTTTTATGAAATCCACTTGTTTTATACTCCACAACTTTTAAATGAACTTAACAGGTAACCTTTAACCTTTTAAGCACGATGCAATATCATGAAATATTTCCTTTGTTTTTACATCATCATAATAAACACAAATGAAGTGTATCAAATACTGTTTTTTACCAATCAGTTAACACATGCTAAACTAATGGGCCCACACACTCACACTCTCACTCTCACAAGCCGGCAAAATGTCATTTAATAAAACAAATAAAATAAAATAACCCCACGTTGCAGGCCTGGGTGACTTCAGGATCGTGGCGGCCAGAACAGGTCGCCGCTTCACTCTAAGCGCGTAAAAACGATGGTGAATACTCACAGTTTTAACAGGGTTCGTGTCACAGTGTGTGTGTGTGTGTGTGATGGCTGGAAGACGATGGCGAAGACAAGGAACAGTAGCCGAGCTGAAGGCCAGCAGGTTGCAGATTCCACTTCTACCGAACAGGCAGACCAAAACCGTGGCGATCCCTCACCAGCGAACCCTCGCCGATGCGAAAGAAATATCCTTCCTCTCTCCGAAACGACGAAGTGGCGGGTGGACCCCGACGGCTCCTCCGAAAGATGAACTTGTGAAGCTAGCAGGAGAAATGCACCTCTTCCCCTGGCGCCCCACACCGAGCAATGTCCCACCGTCCTCGACTCTGTTTTCCACAGTCTCAACAGCCAAGACAGCTCCCCAAACTTATACTAAACTCACAATTATGTTTTCATCCAGCTTTGTCTCTCTTTTACCGTTGACTCTTCTTCTCCGCCACGTCCTTCTTTCGCGCTCTCTCTCCTCTTCGTCCCACCCCCAACCAATCACAACACAGAAAATGAACTGACCCTATAAACAACCAATCACATTTAAAGAAGATAAACAAAGTAGATTGTGCTCTCTCCCACACAACGTAAACACAAAAGTACTCTGCAACCTATCTATTTAAAGTGATAAACTCGCACTTCATATTAAACTCAAAATGTCAATCAAAATACGCTAATTTTGAAACACAATGTGTACTTTTAATAACTTAAACTATTATTTCAACAAGGTAATAATAGATTAACACGACCTGGGGCTACATCCCTCCCCCATTTAAACGTCTGAATGTCCTCATAAGACTTATAAACAATGCTTTTGAATATTAGAAATATGTTTATGACTTCTAAAATTGAAGTTAGGAATAGTGCAGAAAAAATGCTTGTAGTGTTCTAATTAGTTTATGGATTAAAGCTAATTTGAATCACCATGCCTCTGTAAGTTATAGTCACAGGTCGGTCTGTCGGCTCTCCAGGTTTGTCATAGCTGAGCCGTAGAACAGGTTTCACCTCTCTCTTTGCACGGGAGTCAAGGGAGGAGTCAACACTCACAGCCGAGGTGCTAGATTCAGGGACGTCTCCCTCTCCTAGCTCTGTGTCCACCACAGAGTCTCGGTGTGAAGGTGAACATTCTCTCATTTGCTCTGTTGCTTCTTGAGGTTCGACTACATTGTCCTCTGCTCCAGGTAAGTCATGAATACTGGAGTCAGCACTGACTGCAGTGTCTTGTGAGACTACAACATTTCTTCGCTGAAATTCCAGACTTTGCGTGTCCATGCATTTATCAAGTGTTAACTGGGGCATGTAATATCCTTCTCCTTCTTCAGACTCTGAGTTCCAGTCCTCTGGGCTGAGAAGTTCTGATCTTGGTGTCTGACTTTCACTGGCCATACTTGCTTTCTGCGCCCGAGTCACTGGCATACTCATTTGTGCTTTCCTCTCGGGTGGAGCGGGCATCCTCACTAAGTAACCAATAGGCAGCAAGTGATCTCTATGCATAGTCTTCACAATGCCTGTCCCCCTCTCTGGTTTTACACGATACACAGGAAGATTGGGCAACTGTGCAAGGACTACATAGGGCAGTGAATTCCATCTATCCTGCAGCTTGTGTTTTCCAGTGATGCCAAGATTGCGAACCAGAACACGATCACCTTTCTTCAGGATCTGATTTCTGACTCTCATATCATACAGTCTCTTGTTTCGATCATGATTTTTGGAAGCTGCCTCAGCCGCTAGCTGGTAAGCTTTCCTTAGTTCTTCTCTCATGTTAGCTACATACTGGTGATGCTTTAGACCATCCACATCATCTGACCCAACACCAAAACATAGGTCCACTGGAAGCCTAGCCTCTCTGCCATACATTAAAAAATAGGGCGAGTACCCTGTGGCATCATTTCTTGTGCTGTTATAAGCATGCACTAACAGACTTACATGTTGGCTCCATTTTGACTTTTTGGCTGGATCGAGGGTGCCTAACATTGACAGCAGGGTCCGATTGAATCTTTCAGGCTGAGGGTCACCCTGAGGATGATATGGTGAGGTTCTTGATTTGCGGATGCCAAGCATAGTTAAGAGCTCTTTTATGACTTTACTCTCGAAGTCTCGACCCTGATCGGAGTGGATACGAGCTGGCAATCCGTAGTGTACAAAGAACTTTTCAACAAGAACTTTTGCAACAGTTAGGGCTTTTTGATCCTTTGTAGGAAATGCCTGAGCATATCTGGTGTAATGATCAGTGATGACCAGCACATTTGCTATGCCCTTGGAATCAGGCTCGATGGCAAGAAAGTCTATACAGACCAAGTCTAAAGGACCAGTGCTTGTAATTTGCTGTAAAGGGGCAGCTCTTTTTGGGAGGGACTTCCTGGCTACACACCTTCCACAGTTCTGGATGTACATGGCAATGTCAGAGGCCATTCTTGGCCAGTAAAAACGGTCCTTAATAAGCTCTGTGGTTCGTTCCATGCCGAGATGACCAATGTCATCATGCATGGCCCTAAAAACCATAGGCCGATATTGAGCAGGCAAAACCAGCTGGCTCACTTCTTTTCCTGAGGACCTTTTAATGACTCTGTATAAGAGGCCACGCTTTAGCTTGAATTTAGAGCTTTCTTTTAACATCAGCGAGACATTGGAGTTTGAATGTTTGGCGAATAGGACATCTTTGCCCTTCTAAATTTGCTCCTTTACTACACTGATGTCTGGGTCTGAGCTATGTGCTGCTATCAGCTCTTTGATGGACAGCTGTTCAAGTGGGCTGATTTCTATTTGAGTGAGGTAAGCATATGCATCTGGGATGGCTTCAGGGGAAACGCCCAATTGGTCAACACATCTAATGGTGTGCTCATAGGAAACACTCACGTTAACCAGACGGCAAAGAGCTTTGACTCCCGAGGGTGGGATATCTACCCATCCATCCTCGGTTTCCCGCTGATGTCTAGAGAGTAAGTCAGCATCAATATTTTCACGACCAGGCTTGTACTGAATACTGAAACTATAGGTGGAGAGATCAGCTAGCCACCGGTGTCCCACAGCATTAAGCCTGGCTGTGGTCAACACATAAGTGAGTGGGTTATTATCCGTTCGCACTGTGAATTGGGCCCCATACAAGTAGTCATGAAACTTATTGACTATTGCCCATTTCAAAGCTAGAAATTCTAGCTGGTGAGTAGGATAGTTGCGCTCGGATGGGCTCAATTTGCGGCTGGCAAAGGCAACCGGGCGTAGCCCTTCCAGATGCTCTTGATTCAGCACTGCCCCCAGCCCGTTCATACTTGCATCTACATGCAGAACATAAGGCTTTGTCGGATCAGCAAAAGCCAGGACTGGGGCATGTGTAAGTTTCTCAATGATTAGGTGGAAAGCATCATCACAAGCTGGGGTCCAGCGTTCTTTGAATGGCTCAGAAACCTTAAAATAGTTTTTCTTGCTGATATCTTTCTTTTTCTGTTGAGTGGGGGGATACCCTTTGGTTAGTTCTGTCAGTGGGCGGACTATTGCAGAATAATTCTGAATGAACCGTCGATAGTATCCACAGAAACCCAGAAAGGACTGTAGAGACTTAAGGTCGGCTGGTTTTTTCCACTGGGTGACTGCACGTACTTTCTCAGAATCTGTTGCCACACCAGAGGCAGAGATTATGTGTCCTAAAAACTTTACCTGTGGTTGGCAAAGGAGGCACTTGTCAATGGAGAGCTTGAGACCAAATTCCTCCAACCTATCCAGGACCTTGAGGAGGCGTTCTTCGTGCTCCTCCAGTGTTTTTCCAAACACTATAAGGTCATCAAGATACACAAGAACCTGCATGAGATTCATGTCCCCAACAGCTTTCTCCATCAACCTCTGGAAGGTTGCTGGAGCACCTGTGATGCCTTGAGGCATTCTCTCAAACTGAAAAAAACCCAGGGGACAAAGGAAGGCTGTTTTTTCCTTGTCTTCTTCAGACATTTCCACCTGGTAGTACCCACTTCTCAAATCTAGCACAGAGAACCATTTGCTCCCTGTTAGACAGTCGAGCACGTCATCTATACGCGGCATAGTGTACTGGTCTGGAATGGTTCTGGAGTTCAGTAGTCGGTAGTCAATACACATTCTCACCTTGCCATTCTTTTTCCGTACAATAACAATGGGAGACGCATACGGGCTGCGTGATTCTTTGATTATGCCAGCTGCCAGCAGCTCTTGTAGATGACCTCGAACATCCTCAATGTCACCTGGTGCGATTCTGCGAGATCTCTCTCTGAATGGACGAGAATCTCTTAATCGGATATTATGTGTGACACCTTTCGCTAAACCCACATCCCATTCCTCCAGTGAGAAGACATTAACTCTATCTGCTAGCTTTGTAGCTAGCCGAGCCTTGTAGGCTTCAGGGATGGGTGACTCTCCAAAACTGAAAAGCTTTGGATCAATGGACTTAGTGTGAGTTGAGTTCTTCTTTAACTCAGTGACATTGTCCACCAGGTACACTTGAGCGAGCACTGTTCCAGAGGGGAAAGCAGTCTCTTTTTCAGTTTCATTCCTAAGCAGTAATGCAAAACCATTGATATCCATGGCTGAAGGTGGCAGTACAACTGGCGGTACCAGTACACCATTTTGAAGGCCTGTTCTTTCATCAGCCTCCACCATGAGAATGCTCTTGTCTATAGGATGATACTGCTCTACTTTGCACCTGGCATAGTGCACACCTCCCGGTGGGATTGTGAGAGATCCAGGACCTTGCCACTTGACCTGACCAACAACATCCATCGGGGAGGCGACAGATGATGAGGAATTTTCTGTTGAGAGAGCATTTATTCTCAGAGCACGCATAGGGCCTTGGTCAGTTTCATCACAATGTTTTTGCAAGGCACGCAACTTCTTACAGTTGGTGCCGATGATGACAGGAACTGGATCGGGGCTCTGGGGATCAGGGCATATTAAAGCCAACACAGAGACTTTCTCTTCAGCCCCCTTGGATTTAATAGGGAGCTCCAGCTCAACTGCCACATAACCTTTGTAGGGGTAGTTGTCATTACTCAAGCCCCATATAGCGAGGTTTGTGAGTGGGAGAATGGGGATATGGGAGAGAAACTGGGAATACCAGCTCTCAAATATGATTGTGACTCTAGAACCACCATCTAAAAGGACTCTGCAGGGTTGCCCTTCAATTTTTACTGTAGCCATCTGGGATGGACCAACCAGCCCTTCTGGCAAACCACACAACTGAGAAGTGTCCACCGAACCTTTCCTGATTGAGACAACTTCAGTTGAGCCTTTGTGTGTCCCTTTTTCCTCCTTACTTTTGCGAAGAGCACTGAGTAATTTCTGAATTACTTTGGAGTGGTTCTCAGGGGCCATGCAGTGTGTGGCGATGTGACCATCTCCTCCACATCTATAGCAAAAGTAGCTTTCTGAGTCTTTTGCTACATTAGGTTTTTCTGTTCTGTTAGATTTGACTCTCTCATTTTTTTGTTTAGGACTAGCTGTCCCTGAACTGTGTGACACAGACAATACAGTCAGCTGGTGTTGCAACTGCTGCACCTGCTGCTTTAGCAGCTGCACCTCTCCAGAGTCTGTTTTGGCATCTGTATCTTTCTTATTTGAGTGTGACTTTAACTCAGAAAATGCTTCATGCTGCTTGTTTTTTAACCCACCCAGCTCAGCGCGCAGCTCTTTGATCTCTGCTTTTAGCACTTGGATGTCGGTAGCTTTGGGTTTAATTTCTTCACAGATTTTTACTTGTCTTACTGTAGTGTTTAGTTTGCGTCGCGCAATCTCGTATTCTTCCTCCTCACGAATCTCACTTAGCAGCTTTAAGAATGTGGGGGGTTGCTCTTTCCGTTCTCTCAGTCTCAGATTTAACAGCATCATATCTGATTCAGTAGCACCTCTAATGACTTGGTCAATGCGGGCACGATCTGCTCTATGGGGAAGGAGGCCTCCTTTTTGGATCACTTTAGTCAATGAACGTTCAAGTCTTCTCAGAAAGTCCGATAGTTTTTCACCTGGCTGCTGGTACATGCTCCTAAAAGCAAAGTACAAATCTTCACCAGACTCAGGTGTTCCAAAAGCACTTTCTAAAGCCTCAATACAGCATTCTGGACCAGCATCTGGGTTGTTTAGTCGAACAGCCTGAATTATTTCCAAAGCTGGTCCCTTGAGGCTCTCCACAATTCTCTTTCGTTTCTCCCTAGCTGAGCAGTCACACTCCTCAACCATCAGGCGGGCTTGTTCAAGCCAATGATCGAGACCCTCCTCTCCTGCAGGTGTGGGAAGGTTACCAGAGAACATCCGCAAGCGTCGAAAGGCATTATTCTCATTAGTTGGTTTCATGGTCTGTCCAAGCAGGTCTCCAACAGCTCGGATGATAGATTCAGGTGAGTTTTCATTTGGAGACTCTGAGGGTATCAAGGCATGAACATCCTTTAGAGTCTTTCCCTCAGTTGCCATCAGTTTGTTGAGTTTGTCCATAAAATCATCATCAGGGCTCTCAGGTGCAGTAAAGAGAGTGACTTTCCATGAACCTCCAGTTTCTGGTTGCAGATAGGGAGGTATACAGTCTGGTTTTACATATTCACTGCATTCACAGAGTACTAGGCTGGTGCCTGTCTTCGTGTCACTTAGTTTGTCTTTCACTTTCACTCTTCCGAACGCTTTCACCATAAGAGCAGCACCTTCCATATCTGATTTGTCAGCGTCATTAGGTACGTCATGTAGTACAAAGGCATGGTTTGGGTCTAGGCCTGCATCACTGCACCAGCTACTAAGCTCAGATGCCAAATGAGTATCAACAGGAGCGCTCATGGTCAATATTACTTGTGTTAATGCTAGTCAAGTGAGAAAAATAGAGCTTTAAAGGGCAAAAGTTACAGGGAAAATCCCAGCGGTGCCTCCATTTTATGTAACCCTTTCTGTACCTTTCATATGGTAGGGCCCTGTGTTCATTACCTTTTTTTTCCCTTTTGTGTTGATGAATTAAAACCCTTTAAAATCAATGACTTCAAGTTTACCTGTTCTTTCAGTATATTAAACTAATAATGTTCAAACCTATTAATGCTCAAAACTCTAGTTTTTACTCTGACCCTTTAAAGTAACGTGTGACTTATGACTACTAGACATCACAAACAACTTCTCTCAGATTAGATTAATTTATTAACTAAAATGAAAATGATGACCTTTGGCATTAATCAGGTACTCTCAATAACCCAAAATATTAAACACAAAATTCCCTATTTTTTAATAGTACCCCTTATAGGATTAACTCTTTTAGCTTTTATGAAATCCACTTGTTTTATACTCCACAACTTTTAAATGAACTTAACAGGTAACCTTTAACCTTTTAAGCACGATGCAATATCATGAAATATTTCCTTTGTTTTTACATCATCATAATAAACACAAATGAAGTGTATCAAATACTGTTTTTTACCAATCAGTTAACACATGCTAAACTAATGGGCCCACACACTCACACTCTCACTCTCACAAGCCGGCAAAATGTCATTTAATAAAACAAATAAAATAAAATAACCCCACGTTGCAGGCCTGGGTGACTTCAGGATCGTGGCGGCCAGAACAGGTCGCCGCTTCACTCTAAGCGCGTAAAAACGATGGTGAATACTCACAGTTTTAACAGGGTTCGTGTCACAGTGTGTGTGTGTGTGTGTGATGGCTGGAAGACGATGGCGAAGACAAGGAACAGTAGCCGAGCTGAAGGCCAGCAGGTTGCAGATTCCACTTCTACCGAACAGGCAGACCAAAACCGTGGCGATCCCTCACCAGCGAACCCTCGCCGATGCGAAAGAAATATCCTTCCTCTCTCCGAAACGACGAAGTGGCGGGTGGACCCCGACGGCTCCTCCGAAAGATGAACTTGTGAAGCTAGCAGGAGAAATGCACCTCTTCCCCTGGCGCCCCACACCGAGCAATGTCCCACCGTCCTCGACTCTGTTTTCCACAGTCTCAACAGCCAAGACAGCTCCCCAAACTTATACTAAACTCACAATTATGTTTTCATCCAGCTTTGTCTCTCTTTTACCGTTGACTCTTCTTCTCCGCCACGTCCTTCTTTCGCGCTCTCTCTCCTCTTCGTCCCACCCCCAACCAATCACAACACAGAAAATGAACTGACCCTATAAACAACCAATCACATTTAAAGAAGATAAACAAAGTAGATTGTGCTCTCTCCCACACAACGTAAACACAAAAGTACTCTGCAACCTATCTATTTAAAGTGATAAACTCGCACTTCATATTAAACTCAAAATGTCAATCAAAATACACTAATTTCGAAACACAATGTGTACTTTTAATAACTCAAACTATTATTTCAACAAGGTAATAATAGATTAACACGACCTGGGGCTACATGTATAGCCCCATTCAGACCCAGGAAATGCAAAGTCTATTACATGTAAAATGATTTTAAAATCTATCCTTTGGTTTACAGGAAGTTAGTGCGGTGATTTTTGCACAGGTGCAATGTGCTGCAATTTCTTGGAGTGGACTTTCACAGCAGCACCATCTACAAGCCGCATTTGTCTTTAATATTTTTGTTAACAGTTACAATAGTTTAGCCTCTTGAAAATGAAGAAGTTTTTTCTGCATCTTGATTAGAGGCTTTATTTTAGGACCAGATTTCAGGACCCCCTCTCTTTTGCACTCCATTGCAAATGAGACTACCCCTACCTACCCCTGCCATGTTTTTCTGCTCTGTATGCTCATGTAAGTCAATATGATATGGCACATTCCTGGTGGCTACATTAGGTGTTTTTAATTGCTGACTGGAGCTTGAACAGCATTCCAAATTTTACCAAAATTTATATATCACCATATTTAAATCCATTTGAAATCTGAAATGTGAACTGAATGCGCTGATCTCAAATGAAAATCCCCTAAGTCAATAAAGATCAAAGTCAGTATGCACAGTCTTTTTTAAGGTGCTGTAGCTATGAGATATCTGATATTCCAGGAAGGTTGGGGGTGTAGGTGGATCCCCTTAAAAAGGACTCCATCATTGCTGTAAGGTTAAGGTTATTAACAGTCATCAGCTCATTAAAATAAAACACTTATGATCAATGTTGCTGATCTGGTAATTAAGGAGAGAATTACTCCTGTTTTTGTCCAAATGTAGACATATGAGACTCACAGTCTGTGTATATGAGCATTTTTTGTCAATACAATGACACACAAAATAGTTCCCTGATTTCCCTGCATTAACTTGTTAAACTACAGCTACACGTTTGACGTTCAGTAAAACACATAACACATAACCACTTAAACTGTATGAATACCATGGACAACTGATTAAGTGGCTATTCATCACCAAAATGATACTTGGGCAGTTCATAGCAACACAGTACTTCTGTGCTTGCTGATGCACCAATTTGGAAATATTTTTTTTTATATTTAATGTAGGCCAATTATATCTATATTGTAAAAACAATAAACTTATAATATGATGATGTAATTAGTTTC
>JAPZDW010035938.1:0-11880 GCA_029814725.1 Acanthurus nigricauda
CCAACTAAACTTTAACAACTGCATCTTCACATCATCAAACTGGTTTATTTTTCAACATTTTTTTGCAGGCATAGATAAACAATGTCTCTGTCCTGTGTTGCTCTAGAGGCCATGACAAACAACTTGTTTTGTCATTTAATTTAAAGGACTTGATGATAAAGTGTCAATTTTCAAGTGTTTGTGATACTCAGAAAATAAAGAATAATAACAATGAACCAAATCGCTTGACAAAGTGAAACTGTGAACAGCCGGCAGTGACAGATGAATTATTGGTAACCAAAGTTATTAAAATTCATTGTTTTAGGGACATGAATGTGCCACAGACAATTAATTCTGATTTAATGTTATTTAATCACTGTCAGTTGACTTCTGTAAAGCCCAAATCTTTTAACCATGGTTTAAAAAAATCACAAAAATCATAAGGATTCATCTCAGTGTTACAGTATCATGGTCTTCTCTGTGGAAAAGAATGAACCAACCAGCAGACACATTCAAAGCTCTGCTGCTTATGTGAATCTAAAAAAAAAAAAAAAAAAAAAACAACTTTCTTGCCCACATCATTTAAGTTTGGATCCTGCTTCAGTGCGTTCACTCCTAGAAATCTGGTCAGCAGTGCCTGTAAAGTGACATCTATTGTCACAATAGCTGAAAATTACAAAAACCTGCAGAGGATTTATTGGTGGCTGAAAAAGTAAGAGAAGCAGTGGTTTCTCTTCACTGACAAACTTATGCAGCAGACCAAACTAGCACCCGTAGGACCAGTAACAGGTGTGATTTCGTATGCAGTATATGATAAGGATGCAGATATCATAGCGGAGCTCCATTAGACCTATTTTCTGTCCTGCTGTAGTGGTCTCAGCTGTCAAGAGAATGTCTCCCTCCCTCTGCATCAACGCAGCCACAGCTCATAGCCAGCAGAAGACTAATGAATAGGAAGCAAGACAGAAGGCCAAAAAATTCTTCTTGGCTTGACAAGTTATGGCAACCTTGCAGCTGAATCATAAATGTCCCTACTTTCCACCATCATTAAGGTCCAGGGGAGAAGTGCTTGTGTTCAAATCAAGGTTAAATATACCAGCATATTTCTAAATGGAATACCTGCTGTACTGAGCTGAGCTTTGCAGCCCACTATCCCAAAGAATTATGTCCTTTTTTTGATGATTCCACTCCTCACAGTCCTTAAAAAAATTAGACCCAGTTTCAGTCTTCAGTGCCAATACACAAAAAAGCATGCCTTTTAGGCTGCATGAAGAAATATAAGAATGTTCCTGTTCTTACATTTTTCCCCCAATATTGTTCCTTTACTTTGATTAAGTGTCATGGCCGAACCTCAATTACATCTATCAAATGCTGTAATTTCCTTGTTTGAATATCTTAACTATAGTTTGTTTGCCATTACTACAATCTTCCCTTTACTTTTACCAAACTGTAGGTGCCATGTCTACAGATACTTTGGCACTGGCATTGTACAAGAAAATAGTCCCAGAAAATGGGTGTATAAATTGAGATAAGTATGATGTAAATTAGTTTGTTTGAATTCCAAATTCCATTTTTCAAAAATTGGTGTAGGGACTTATAAGCCAATGTTGGTTACCAAGAAACTCCCTTTCAACATTTAAGTAAACTCTGTATGGACAAACTAGATAGATACACAATAAAGCCCAACTGATACTGGGGTTGTTTAATGGTGCTGATATCAACATTTAGTTATCTGTTTTTAAAAATCTATTAATAATATACTGGTCAATTCTTGTCTCTCTGCACTCTGAGGGTTCAATATATAAAATAAAGTAGACATAATACAGATATACCTGTAAAAAGAGTTGGTATATTTTATTAGCCTGTGTGATTTATTAATTTAGCTCAAAAACACAGTTCATACCAGCATTAGCGGCCAAAATGATTTTTTCTATCTGAAGGATGCAGAGTGGAACCAGTGTTCCTTCGCATTTAATGGAGCAAGTTGAGATGGTTTGTTTGCCTGGAGGTATTTTAAACATGTCCAACTTGCAAGAAAACAAGAGTGAACCCAGACTTGAAGAGAAAACAGTAACTATCTTGCTTGGGACTACTGCAGGATCTCCCAAGAGAAGCACCAGGACATGGGTGGGGAGAAGAACATATGGGTTAGCATTAGCCTGCTGCAACAACAACCTCAAGCCCAAACTAGGGAAAAAAGGATTAAAAATTAAAGGAATTTTTTGGCTTGTACTTTCTAAAAACATTGCTGCCTTTGCCTGAATTGCTGTATTTCCAAGACAATAGCTAAGAATTGTTTGCTTCACTTAAATAAACTATCTGCATCTTTTTCCTATTCATTGTTGCCAAAGTTTTAGACAGCATCATGACTGAACTAAAAGCGTTTCATTACACTCTGTTTTTGAAGTTTTATGCATTTTTATATAAATCCAAAAAAAATATTTATTTATCAAATATAGAATTGGTATTTTTTGGTAAATCAATTGATATTTTTCTCATTCCTGATTCTGTACTATAATCTCTTAAACTGGCTTGAATCTGACACATTTTCGCTTATTTCTATTTTCAGCTCAAACACACAAACATTGCTGATTCATTATAAGCTTCCAAAGACAACTTGATTGCTCTGATTTATTATGTTAGTCACTATGCAAGTGTTGTCAGGGTTTGCAACCATGCAATTTTGCTGTGCTTATACCTTACTGTCCTTGCTGGTCAGGTCAATAAATCCACTTCTATTGTTTGTACAAGTGACTAGATAAATGCACACCTTAAATGTGGCTGGCTGCTTAGCTGGCTACTGTGTTTATCAGTGTACAAAAAGAAAAAAGGCCCTATTGGGCTCTATTCAGTGGACTGTAATAAAGCTACTCAAAGAAAAAATCCTTATAGTGATTGAAGCTTGTGTGAGCATTATTACCTTTTCAGTTATTCTAAGAAGCTCAGCATGCATTAAAATGATTATTATAGAGACCATAGTTTATAGGCCTATATCACATAAAAAAGATGTCTAGAAAAGTTAGGTACATGTAATAATCTTAATGTCAAGACATTTTAAGGCTAAAGAGTTATAATATGTTATTATACTACAATATAAGCTGAAGTTGAGGCTTTAAAGGGAAATAAAAGTCAGTTGGTTGAGTGTAAGTCGGTGAAGTGGTAATTGAAACTGAACCAATGACATAGGTAAAAGTGGAAGGAGGGTAACTGCTAAAGAGTTAAAGTAAATGTTTTGAATGAGGTATAAGTGTGAGTTTTATTTAAACCTCAGTGGTGGAAGTAAAGGTGCAGACACTTGTAGACACTTAAAGGAGTCAAAATGCCAGATGAGATTCAAGAGCTAAAAAAAGTTAGGGTCAATTGGGGAAAAATAAAAGTTAATAAGGGCATCTCAGTTGAGTTTAAGTGCTTTAGAAGTTAAGTATAAAAAGAGTGTAACTATATGATGATATCCAAACACTAAATGCATTTAAATTGTTTTCTTAAGTGCAAACACTTGAAATGAGGCCAATTTTAAGTAGGAGTCAAATTTTTAATATTTTAAGTAGTTTAAGTGGCAGCTGAGAGACAAAAGTGAAAGGAGTCAAATGCCAGTTTGTTTTGCTATTACAAACGGCAAGAAACAGCTGATATAGAATGCAAATTTTATAAAATCTTCTGTTGTCTATAGAGGGTCCATAAAAGCATAAGGCTGGAACAAGGGTAAAAAAGTAAAAGCTCGTATTTAAAAATACAGACTTATTTTTCTCCATTTGACCGCTCAGAATTGAACATGTGAAGGTAAGGAGGCCAATTCACCTACTTCACTTCAAGCCCAGTTTTTATAAAAGTGCAGTCTTTTATACTTTTCACCTCTAGTTCCCCTTTGAAAGCCTTTCTCTTTCATTCTGACAAGCCTGCCTCTTGAAGTTTAATTAATTAAGCACATCCTAACAGTAGTGATAACAGTGACATATTTTACAAAGTGGCGGTGTGTGTGGGAGTGTGTGTAAGTGAGATTGAGGTGGCTGTGTAGGACACCATGACAGATGTGAATGTGAATGATGGGTGTTTTGGGTGGGTGTGCAGTTTGTAGTGGGTAAGAGTCTGTAACAGGGAAGCAAGAGTAATGTTTAGCAAAGTGGAGGTGAGGACCAGAGCTTTTAACCAACCAACTGAGGACATCTTTGGAAAGTGAGAATGTTTTGGTTGTCTTAAACCAACTTCAATAGCTGTTTGAAGATTCTGCTTAGGTTAGGAAGGTGAAGGGCTTGTCATTTGATTGTGATGTTTAATGTGAGAGTAAGGTACCAGGTAATGTCATGTGTCAACAAGAGCCCCACAATTAGAGAAATACAAGTGTGTGTGTTTGTGTGTGTTTGTGTGTATAAAAGAAGAGGACTCCTCTCTTCTTATTCCCGCGAGGTGTGACCATACTTAGTCAGCAAGACCTGACCTCCAGCTATGCCTCCTGCATTAAAAGGCCTTTCACTTGATGTGGATCCTTAAACAAAGGTGGAAGCATCTGAAAGACTGACTGACAAGCTGTGGGTGAAACCACAACAGGGTCACAAGACCAGTCAGAGGGGGCATAAGATAAATAATGGAAAAGCAAAGAAAGATCCTATTTCTGCTGCACTAAATTATCTGGTATCAGCCTTTGCTTCTTTTTTTTCAGGTAAAGTACTAAATTATATGAACCTTCAGGTCCGTAATAATTAATCAAATGAAACAATGTTAAGAGTGTGAATCATTGCTCACCACATGGGACATATTCAGCCTGTCGTCTGAGGTCATGGGTGGAGATCCTTTATTTTAAGGAGTGAAAAAAGTTCTCAACCACTGTTACATTGAGAGATGTTGTTGTGCCTGTTTCTCTTGGTATAAATGAATCTTTCTAATCTCACTTTATAATCACTTTCAAACATTTATGACAAAATAGCATTATTGTCCTCTATGACTTTTGAGCCTTCTTGGATGCCTTGTGCTTTTTATTAAAGGTCAAATTCTTTTTTTTTTTTTTAAATATATTACTGAAAAAAATTCAAAGTTTCATTGAGCAAAGAGAGATAAAAATTTAATCCTTCGAACCCATTCACAAAAAGGCATTTTTATCCCACTACCTCAAGCCTTCCCTCTCAACCACCATGTACACAATTCCTTTTTACAGTTGCATTTAAATAAATAAATAAATAATGAACAACAATAACAATTACAATAATAAAATAGCATTTAAAGACAATCTTAAGATCCATATTACTAAGTGCTTTAGACAAAGCAGAGCAGAGGGCAGAGAGAAGCTGACTGTAGTTGATCAGAGTTGTATATAGAGTGGTAAATAGACAAAGACAAAACATTTAAACAAACATAGCTGACAAAAAAGATGATAAAAACTGGCCAAACACATCTTTGGCCTCATGGTTTTGTCTGTGAATTTAGAATGATGTTCTTAAACCCTTGCCCAGTAAGGTCACAGGTCAGGTCCAGAGGTTGTGAGTCAAGTCTGCTGGAGCACTGTAAGATCTATTTAAAGTTTTGTCTAAACCAAAATATATTTTTCCTGAGTTTGGCTTTGAAATAGTAGAGACTTTTAATTAAAGCAAACTGAGTTGGGCACAAGCGGTTCTTCAGTTTACTCTTTTCACAGCAGGTACCCCAGTTTCCATTCTCCAGGCTACTCAGGTCCTCATCCCTGGAGATTCGTTTAAAACAGTAATATCAAAATGGCTGAAAATAAGACTACCCAAGGGGGGGTACAAATTAGATTTATACCTTTCATTTGAGTTAAAACTGAAAGTTTGGGAGTCTAGGACTTGGCAAAGACTCCTACCTCCAATGGAAAAATTTAAATGAGGTCAATGATAGCTTTTAAAAGGGCAATAAAATTTGGTAAAAACCTTTTAATGTGTTTGTTGTATTTTTTTATGCCTGACTCTTGCAAAAGAGAGATGTTTGAGTATAAAGAGTTACAAAGTCCCATATAAGATAAGGTCTGGCAGAGAAGCGAGTCACACACCAGCGTCGTCCAGGGGACCAGAATTCAAAATCTGTGCAAAACTGAAAGTGGCAGCTACAATGTGAAACCATTAATCTTTGCCTGCATCAAAACAAGTTGTTTTGTGTGTAAACTTAACAAAACTGCTCTGGTTCAAAAAAAAAAGGAACCCTGTAAACAACCCAGTGTTTTTTTTCTGAACACAAATGGGTACTTTTGATGCTGGAAACTAATCAAATTGTGACTGTTTCACCATGTAAAGCACATTTTTAGAAATAATTCATTGAAAGATGGCAGTGTTAACAGAGTTCTTGGCATCCAACAAGGCAACAGGTGTAGCAGAAAGCAGCCCAGACACTGTAACAAAATGCTCGGAACTGGAATCCACCCACGGCTTTCTTAATCTAACCTAACATGCACCTTCGTCATCAAATGAACCTCTTGAACACAATTTTTTCTCAAAGACATCAAAGCTGGGCACATGAACTAAGAACTAGCTGCAGAACCCTGTGTGCTTTGTCAGTCTGTTTGTACCTTTATACCTTCCCCAATGAATGAACTCAAGATAGGTTTTATACAAACTTCATCACTCTGAGCAGAATGATTTGAAAGTGGGGAAAAAGGGTGATGAAAACTAAATAAAGCACATTAAAAACAAAAAGAGGCCAGACAACATATGGTCATTGAAAGCTTGGCAGTGGGTTAAATCAGTCTCATTCTCACTGAACATCAGTCAGCATATGCTGGACAGTAACATCCTTCCTTCCTGAATGTAAGAGGACTGTGGAAAAACTACAGAAAATACAGACCCTCATTTGCACAAGCTGTTATTGATACAACACAGAGGAGTGCACACACACTGAGTAAACAGTTTGAACATCTTTAAGTAAAGTAAGATCAGGCATAATGCAGAAGACGGAACTGTACTGTGTTTTATTGAGTGCTTGAATTATATTGTTGAGAGAATCTTTTATTTGAGAGTGCAACATCCATATCTGGGTAAACTCTCAACATCTCAGACAATTTCACTGGATCCTGGCTGTTTTCACTGCCCTAAGGCATGTTTTTAATGCTTAAATGTTGTGTTCTTGCCAGATTTTACAGCTACTCAACATTCTCCAGCAGAGCCGTTCTGAGCCTGTAAAATGCTCATCTGCCCTCCTCGCAGCGCAAGGACTGTGGAGGCTAAATTGACACTTGTATTAGAACAATGTCTCCTGTCTGGTTAACAGGTTGTTGTTCTAGCAGTGCCACCAACCTGCTCACAGACCAAGAATTCCAGGTGTAGTAGCTGTAGTTGGGGAAATAAAACTTTCTAGTAAAGCTTCAAGCGTTTCTTTCAATAGTAGGTTAATACAAGAAATGCCACTTAAAGTACATCAGCAAAGAAATTACATGAAAAACAACAAAATGAAAAAAAAAAACAAAGCATAAGAAGAGGAAACAAGAGTAAATAATGTATAAATATTTTAATTGTTAGGATGTGTTAATTTTATGATACAGTCGGTTTAGAATGTTTAGATGTTGAATGTAGTTGAAAAAAAGAAGAAAAGGGGAGATTTAAAATACACTTTTATTTAATTTTTTTTTTAAAAATTAAGCTTTTAAAACTTACTTTAAAAAAGCACATTTTCAAAAAACTCTTTTTCATCCATTTAATTTTGAAGTGCAGCCCTTATTTTCTTGCTTAAAAATGAAAAAAGTATGTAATGTTATGTAATATTAGAATGCTTATTATTTATCACCCCCTGTGAAAACTGACAGTAGACGAGACTCAAATCTGACATCTCAACAAATGCTTTAGAAAATGTCTTCAAACCAAGTGAGAAGAAGGGAAAGGTTAGACTTATTTGATGGACGTGGCTATCCTGTGTTTTTGTTGCAAAAGTCCCATATAAGATGAGGTCTGGCCCCCATGCCGCATCTGCGAGTAAGACTGGCCGGCTAGCTAGCGACCCCATAAGGCGTTAACTTGCTTTCTTGCCAGTTTGTAGAGCTTCTCAATGGGAACAGAAACATAAGCTGTCATGGTTGAATTGCTCACCTCCAGCCATGTCTGGTTTGTGACACCGTCTTAACATTATAGCTAATGCCTGGAGGGTTTAGCTAATCAAAGCTTACTTGGTAGGCTCATCAGAGGATTCAGTTTAGGCTCTCCTGAAGAAGGAACAGCAGGCACTTCATGTCTCACCTACAGCTTCTTCATTATTTTGGAACATTTTCAGATACAACAAAAGTCCTATCTTTTGTTTGCCAGTGGCTCAGATCCTGACTTGAAGAATACATGCAAAGACTGCATGCAAGACTATTTTTTGCATCCCCTCTAGCTTGTAAAAGTCATTTTACATTTTTTGAGGTATTTCAGGAAAGCACATCTAAAACAGCGTCTAATGTCATTCCATCCTCTTTCATTCTCCTGCCATCAAAACACAGCTTGCTTCTTATTGTTTTGCCTCGCAGAGACGCTCATAGAGGAAAATCCTAATCTTGGTCCAAAAATAGGAAAACAATTGTTGTATCTAAAACTTTTAGTCCTGTGTAGCTCATGACTCATCCTCATCATTCTCTGTCTGCTGCTATGTTGGAAGAGTACACTCTCATTTCAAAGATTCCAAAACAAAGTTTGTTGTTTTTCTTCTGAGTTGTTTTGTTTCCTCAAATAATAACACAGAACCTGCATGCAAATAAAGAATGTCTACCTGAGTATGTGCAAGAGTCAGGGTGCCTCAAACTCATGTGTACTGTTAATTGCCCTTTATACATATAGCATAATGATATGCTAAAGTATGCTTAATTGTAGGGTTTAGGAAATATGTTAAGCCATTAATTTGTGCCATATCATATGCCATCAAAAGAATGCCTTGTGGCATATTATGCAGATGTCCAGTCTGTCCTGGTATTTAATGTAATCCACTAAATCCTTAACTACTCTAGTGCTCCTTTATGTTTGAGTGGCTGTTAGCAGCTGGGAGCTGCTTACCATGGCTACCTTAAAAATTGTTCCTGCTTGAATGATATACTGTATACACACCTTCACAATTGTAAATGCACCAGTACATCCACAACAAACAGACAATGGCTTTGGGTTTGCAGTTGTAAATGACAGACAATATGAGTACATCTCCATAATGACACTGTAACTCCCTTTTTTCAGAATAATAATAGAAAAGTCTGAAGGTCATCCATCAGTTTGACTGATTAAAGGATAAGTAATATGCAGCACCGCAAAAAAAAACATATGGAGACCTTTAAAAGACCCTCTGTTGCGTTGGATACACACACAGAGTGGAGTAAAGGAGAGAGAAGGGAGTCAAGATAAAGTTTGTAGTATTACAAATAGGCTTGGTCATGAATAACATGCTAACATGCTGACACAGTAAGTGTTTTTCTGATTTTAGCTGAGCTAGACCAGATAATATTCAAATAAAATTGATAAGTAATGATGTTTCACCCTGATTGTTTCTTTAAAGTTTGCTTGAAGTGATGAAGTAGCCCAGGTACATTACATGGAGTGGGCACTGCGCTGAACTCTGTTTTAAAAATATTCCTTGAAGTGGAACATTGCTTTTCAGCAACTGGTCATATGGTAACTGAGGAGGTAATTTGGCCCTGTGTGCTCTGATTAATTTGGCATGCAGGTAACACACCAGTTACAATCTTGTTTTAATGAAAACTTAACTCCTGGCATTTTCCCCAAGCGTTCTTCACTACTGAGTGGAAGAAGGAAATATCTAAAGTAAAATGCAAATCAGCCTCAAAAATGACATATTTTCTGACCCATGCCAATGTGGAGAGTGGTTCAAAAGGATTCTGAAAGTAATTGATATTATTATTGGGTGAGTCTATACTAGCACGGCAAGGACAAGCTTGACTTGACTAGTTCAAGACATTGCTCTGGCAAGTGACTGTAATCTTTCTTAACATACGGTTTACAGTAGTGTTTAAATGTGGAAGAATCAAATAAACAGCAGCCACATTACTGCTGCCCACACACACAAAGTGAGCAGTAGGTAGCAAGGCTGATATGAGTAACACAATGAAGAGTAATTGGTGTTGATTTCTATGATAAATTGCAGGTGAGGTTCATCTCAAAGGTCATGCTGCTGGCTGAAAAATACTCAACAAAAGTCTTTTATTCAGGCTGTAGAAAGTGTTCAAATCCTTTAAATCATTTGTCCACTACCAGCCCGAACACAAACACACCACAAATACTACACACAGAACAAACACTGTTCTAGGAAATCATTAAAAAAGCTATGATGCAGGCTACAGTTTTAAATCCAGAACTATTTATATTTAAAAATTTTCAATTGTTTGTTTATTTTAGGCTTGCTATGTTTCTAAAAATGATCCTGCTAATTAGGTATACCCTCGGTACTTGTGTTTTGTAGTATAAAAATGTGAAATTGCATGTTTATGTTTGTTTTATGGTAGCGTTCAGTGACTTTAGGTAGTAGTTCATGATTTATAACAATGTAATGTTAGGATATTAATGAAAAAGCCCACTGAAAAAAAATGGCTGTAAACAGGATCAATTAAAAAACATTTGCATATTAACATTAAAATTAGTCTTTTAGTAAGCGTGTTTGAGTTGACAGTTTCTTCTGAAACTAATAGAACTTTTTAAGCATCGAGATTAATGCAAGGCAATACTCACTGTGTGCTGATGTCCAATACAAAAACCCTGAGTGGCCCATCGTATAAAACTCTGTTACAGAGTAGCCTGGTTTCCTTTGCTTTCAGGTGGCATCTGGCCAGCTGTGCTGCCTGTGTATCTGCCTCTCTTTGTTGCTTTTCCTCAGCTGTGCTCTGGCTCATAAAAGATGCTATGACTCTGACAACATGTAACAAATGTGAAATAATTCATAAAGGTCTTAGAGCACATATGCTGGAAAGTCACTTTAGATGCCCAAATAACCCCTTGAACCTTCATAGTTGAGTTGGTAATAACATTGACCTCTCGCATCACCCTTTCACTCAGTGTCTCCAATCCAATGACATCAAAGCACATCAGCACACTAGAAGAAGGCTAAATTTTGCACAATGTATTTCTCTACAGAAAGACATTATGTCTCTTTGTAGTGCACTTTAACTCTGCATAGATTTTTAAGAGAGCATCAGCTCGTCAGAAATTGATGTCTGTAAACATAGGATGCTGAGGCTTTGCTAAACTTTGCAGGGATTTCGGCTTATTGCTGTGTTGTTATAAGCCCCCAGCCAGACACTGCATGCAACTGCAGATATACCATCCTTGCGCCTGCTGTGTTTGGTCAGTTAGAGTGAAGTACTGATGGGTGATATTCTGTGGCAGGCTGTCAGGGCCATCAGGTTTGTCTCAGTTGGCCCTGTCAAAATCAAAAACACAAGAACAGTAAGTGAGAGGAAATGAATAGATGGATGGATATGTAAAAATATAGAAAGCAGTTGAAACTCAGTTGAGCTTGTTGACTATCATACCTGATTTTAATTGTCAATTTTTTCAAAAAACATTGGCCTTAGACTGTAGAAGCAACACAGTCAGGTGGTAAAACTGATATTTTTTTAGTAAGTGCAACCAGTATTTTCATAAAAGCATAAAAATATACAGGAAAATTAACGTAGAATTAGATATATTTCTCTGGGGTGGGTTCCAGCCAGATACTCCTCCCACAGACCTTAGACAGGCAGGTTTGCTTATCGGCAACTCTAATTACCTATAAATTAATAGGTGTTAATTTGGCCATAAATGGTTGTTTGTTTCTACGTAGCTAAGCCTTGTGATGAACTGTGACCTATTAAAAGTTTACTGAGCTGCTTACCAAATGTCAGCTGAGATGGACTCCAACAAACTGTAGCACTAAGGTAAAGTTCAAAAAACAAAATCAAATGGACTTTTGGCAGCCAGTATGAAAATCAACCTCACATGACACTTGGAGCTTATTAATTCA